>CANBKX010000618.1:0-17034 GCA_947369275.1 Nemotelus nigrinus | reverse complement strand
TACGTTTATGCTTATTGAAATTAGGATATAACTTGTATTGTGAGTTCATTTCAATCGCCACACTCGGTAATAACTGGTACATTGCTAATATACTGTTAGGTTTTTTTTTGATCTCACAAATAATGGAAATAAAATACATCTGGACATAGAAAAATAAAAAAAACTCTATCGCAACCTGACACCGCTAGGAAACTATTTTTCGAAGAAATTGTCTTTGAGTGACAAAAAAATGTGGAAAGACATAATACACTTTTTTGTAGAAATAATATCAACCATTCCTTATTCAAAGCAACAGAACTCAACTATAACACATATGATGAAAATGTTCAGTGCTGGCAACATTTTCGCAACGAAGCAGCAGTAAGTTAACCTTAACAAGCTCATACTTAAATCAACTTATCCCTTGAATTTCGTTCTCATCAGAGGATTTCGTTCAAATTTTAGCGGTTCAATGTTGTTTGAGGTTGCCATCCAAAAACTGTTCAAAAACTTCGGGAAATTTTAAAATTAGTTTCTTAATTTTTATTGCAAATGTTTTCCATACGAGTATGTTACTTGAAGCATCTGTTGCTGCAATAGTTCCGAAAATGGCTCCCCTGTGTCAGCAGTAAAGCAAAATATATACCAAATCTGCTTCACGTTTAACTTAAGCCAACCAATAAATTTCGTTTCGATTGAATCACTGCGCTTGAAGTTATACGGTGAAAAAAATTTTAGGTTTGCCACCCAAAAACTTTTCAAATTTTTAAAGCGTTAACATTTGTTGTTAATTTTAATTGCAGGATTGTTCCCATTTGCAAATCTAATTTCATAATCACTCAGTACAGAAATTCCAAAAAATTACAAAAATTGGTCATAGCTGGCAGCCCTCTCATAATTTTTGTACGAAATTTCTACGACATTTGGCTCACATTAAATTCTGTTTACTGCATAAAACTCAATTTGATATCATGGCTGCACCGGAAATAAGAGGGAAAAAGCTTTATTTTGCTGAACAAAGCTGCAAGATTTAGGAGACAAAAATCACCATAGCTGGCAACTCTATTCTAAATTTTTCAGCCAAATTTGCACCAAATGTTACCCTTAATTTAGATCCCAAAATTGTGTTAATTTTGTTTAAATCTGATGGTGGAATCAGAAATTATAAGCCAAAAAGCTGTTTTTCCTCAGTGATTTTTCAAAATGGTACCACTACCACAGTGTTGCCCGCGTTTCAAAATCACTTCTATCAGGCTTGGTCCTAGGTTGATACAAACATGTCCTGTGGATTTAATTATGATTGGATAATTCGGTCGTTAGTTCTCGTGAACAGAACTTTCGAGTGCTGAAAATAGAGGTAATTTGGTGATGGGTTGCCGTTCTTGTGCTAATCGGAATTTTCAAAATTTTAAATTGACATGATGCACAAACGTTAAAATTTATCAATGATTTGAAATATTTGTCAAAAATCAAAAAATTTTCAGGAGGATCAATGATTTGAAGGATTTTTTTCAGGAGCCTGCCGCAGCTACAGGGCTACCCATAGAACCTTGAAAATTCATGTATGTTTAACTTTAGTCAACATCAATACGCTTTGTAAATTTCAAGATGATCCAATGTTTTTATCAGAAGTAATGACAAATCAAAATTTGAATAAAATCCTTGCCTACTTTTAGGCACGCTGCACCCACACACGGCTCAAAATTTCCAATTTGTTGCCATAAACAAGCCTAAAACATAATAAGTTTTTATTTCTTATACTTTTTTTTGCACCAAAATTGACGCAGCTTGGAAATATAGGAGTACCTCAAAATTCATTAAAACGATCGCCGCCGCCAAAAGGTTTAAGATATCTAAATTTTAGCAAGTCGTGGACCTACCTATTGTAAACAACTACGTTTTCCGAAAGTTTCAGCTCAATCGAATCGGCCACTCCAGAGATTATCTCCCTTAATCCTTTTGATGATATATATATATATATATATATATATATATATATATATATATATATATATATATATATATATATATATATATATATATATATATATTTATTATATTTATATATATATATATACATATATATATATATATATATATATATATATATATATATATATATATATATATATATATATATATATATATATATATATATATATATATATCATTAAAAAAAAAATATCTATATATATATATTATATATATATACATATATATATATATAATATATATATATATATATATATATATATAGATATATATATATATATATATATATATATATATATATATATATATAAATATATATATATATATATCTATATATATATATATATATATATATATATATATATATATATATATATATATTTTTACTAATGTTCGAAGAAAATTAGTATTAAAATCGATTCGGCCAAAAATTCATATTTCCATATATATATATATATATCATCAAAAAATTTCAGTGAGATAATCTCGGGAACGCGCCATCCGATTGAGCTGAAACTTTCAGGATACGTTGGTGTATATGCAGAATAGGTCCAGGTTTCACTAAATGTCAGTTATTGTTAACATTTTTGCGCCGGCGGCCATTTAAGTGATATTTTTAATATACCTATTATTTCGTACACAAATAATTTTCGCAAAAATAAACTTGACGAAATAAATTTCGAACGTGTTTTAGATGTGAATCGGATAATGTTTTGGAATTTTTTAACCCCATGTGTGCGCTGAGTGCCTAAAAAGAGAACGGGAAAATTTTAAAATTTTTAAATTGCGAGAACTTTTGACAGAACTATTCAATTAATACGAAATTTTCAGAACATATTTATATTGCTAAGTTGTAGATTTGTGTAGCTTTTAATGGAGGTGCTGGCAACCCTGTAGCAAGGGCAGGCACTGAAAGTGAAAACCTCCAAATCATCGTTTCTCTTGAAAAATGCCGTTTCTTCAATAAGAAGCCAATCATATGTTAATATTCTGCTTTGTTTACATAGACAAAAAATAAAATTTGATATGGTATAACGGGCACGCCTGGTAACCCTTGCCAATTTAACTATATTTTTAGCATCTAAAATTTCTGTTCACGGAAACTCACGATCCGATGAGCAGAATTAATTGAAATTTGCAGAATGTATTGGTCTTAAGTAGGACCAGGTCTGATAGAAGTGATTTTAAAATGCGGGCGATTCTGTGCCAGTGGTGCCATCTTGAAAAATCACTAAAAAAGATAACTGCTTTTAGCCCTATAAATTCTGATTGAATCGTTCGATTTTGACGAAACTCACATAGTAACTGGAACTTACTTCAAACCACGTTTGATAGAAATTTGATTGAAAAATTCGATCGGGGCTGGCAGCTATGATAATTAGGGTGTCTTAAATTTGAAAAAAAAAAATTTGGAAGTGAAAACATTCAAACCATCGAATATTCAAAAAAATGTCCGTTTCTTACAATAAAACCAATCTGTATACAAATTTGATGTTTTATCTACACGTTCAAAGTAAAAATTTGAAAATTTAAAGTCGGACAAGAACGGTAACCCTCTCCCAGTTAACCTATATTATTAGCATCAAAAACTTCTGTTCACGGGAACTCACGAACCAACAATCAGATACAGCTGAAATTTACAGAATGCATTGGACTTAAGTAGGACCAGATTTGATAGAACCGATTTTGAATTGTAGGCAATTCTGTGCCAGTGATGCCATCTTGAAAAATTACCAAGAAAAAAAACTCCTTTTTGCCCTATGAAATGTGAATAAATTACCAGATTTTCATGAAATTGGCACAGTAGCTAAACCTAACTCTAATCTCTGTTTGGTGAAAATTTGGTTGAAAAATTTGATTGGTGCTGCCAGCTATGGTAATTTTTGTGTCTTTGGTTTTGAAAATTCGCTCAGGAAAATAAAACTTTTTGCACTATAACTTCCAGTGCAGTCGTGAAATCAATACGAATTTCATACAATTAATGAAACTTATCATAAACATTATTCAGGCCAAATTTGGTTGAAAAGCCACTATAGGGTTGCCAGCTATTGTTGGTTTTGTGTTTAATTGCAATATCTTTATTAAGCGGTTTGATCGTAGAATTTTCAAATGGTAATGATATTGTAGTGACAAAAAACAGCAAATATTAAGTTTTCGATTATTTGAAAAAACTCGCTGCAGGTCACCCTAAATTTCTTTATACTCCTATTACTTCGAATGTAATATAACAACGTGAAGCAGATGTGATATATTCTTGGCTTTGATACTGGCGAAATGTTGCCAGCACGAGTCGGTTGTACTACTTTTGTATCAATAAATGCTTACAGTTAGTATTCATACCGGAAACATTTACAATGAAAATAAATAACCAAAAAATAAATAAACATAAATAAACAACCCAAAGTTCTGCAAATTTTTCGGATCGCAGCCCCAAACACCAACTTCAGTTACAGTGCTGCAGGCACTGAGCATTTTCTTCATTGATGTTATATGAGATGCTGCTTTCAAAATTATGTGAAATAAGCAACTGATAACGAATAGAATTAACGCGTGTTTTGCTTTCATAAACGTTGAAATTCATGCCAGTGGTAATATCTGAAACCTTCCACCATATGAGTTATAATACATTCTTGAACCCAAGGTAAAACGTGGCATTTGAAACAGTTTGGCCATAATAAGCAGCACATGTGGTGGAATATGCACTCAAAACCTGCACGATTCTTCTACTGTTCTTCGAACATTAGTGTTTCTAGCGGTTCAGGTGCGCTAGTTTTTTTTTTTTTTTTTTTGAGTGCATATTCCACCACATGAGCTGCTTATTTCAACCAAACTATTTCAAACGCCACGTTTTACTTTGATCTCAAGAATGCATTATAAATAATATGGTGGAAGGTTTCAGATATTACCATTGGCACGAATTTCAACGTTTATGAGAGCAAAATATGGGTTAATTATTTTCGTTATCAGTTGCTTATATCACAATTTTTTTTTTTTTTACCTCCTTCCTTCCACTCTCTCCATCACTCAATCAAAATGCACGGTCCGTGTGCATCAATTCTCTTCAATACATGTTAACTTCGTACTTCCCAGACAATAAAATATTGGTATAAGGGAAAGCACTTCATTATATACTATCGTCTTCAGATTATATCGCCTGATTCTTGTCGTCAAGACTTATGATCAGAGAAAAGTTTAGAAAAAACTCTGGTTGGCGTCTTCATTATCTTTGTAAAAGGAATGATCGTAGATTTTCCTTAAATTTAACCAAATTCGCTGATTTTCTTATATCCTCAGGTAAGGTATTGTAAGCCAAAGACTGTTGCACTGGATAAATTTTCAAACGATCTGTCCTAGCTTTTTTAATAGCAAGATTATTCGCCGATGTTGTGGCTGTCTGAGTTATTTCTCCCACATTTCTTATAACATATGGCCATTTGAGTTTTTTGTTAGGTATCTTGCATATTAGCTTTCCTTGTTCAAGACACATTATTTGCTGTATGCTTAGTAGTCCTGTTTCACGATACACATGTAAGCTTGGAGTCAAAGTTGGCATTTTGTATATAGTCTTGATAGCCTTAGTGATTAGTCTTCCGATCAAATCGATATTTTTTATAGCTTCCACAAAACCGCTCCATAACAGATGTTCGACAAAATAAAAGCATTGAATATGTCAAGTTTGATGTTGAGAGATATAAAATCAAATTTTTTGTAGGATTCCTATCATAGGCGCTACTTTAAGTCTGATGTTATTGATATGTTGCAGCCAGACATTTTCTCATCTAAAGTTAGTCCTAAGTATCTAATTGACTTGGCCTTTTCCAATTGTATTCCATTGATTTGTTACGACGGATTAATTTGTTGCTTTTTTTTTTGTTGCAATACTAAATATTTAGTCTTTTGGATGTTTATTATTAATTTACTTTGTTCGAGCTAATTCCAATATATTCCTAGGTCATCATTTATATTTTGCTGGAGAATTAATTCGTTTTTTCGGAATACAGCAGTAGTGTGTCATCAGCAAATAATACTATTTTTCCCAACAGATAAATGTCCTGTACGCTGTTGATGTACAGTAAAAACAGTAATGGTCCAAGGATTGATCCTTGAGGAACGCCAATGTTTATAGAGCATTCCTGACTTTTATACATATTGTTAGTTGTAATAATACGCCTGTTGAACCGATAATCCTTTATTAACAGCTTGAAGTTGTGATGGATTCCGTATATTTCGAGCGTCTGAAGCAGGATTTCGGGGTTAATGGTGTCAAAGGCCTTTTTCAGATCCACGAAGATTGCCGCTACATAGTCGCCCTTATCCAATCCATTGTTGATGAAATGTACTTCATCTAATGTTGCTGCTAGTGTACTACTGTTTTCTTGAAAGCCATATTGAATTGGCGTCAAAATGAAGTTAGACTTAAATTTTTATTATTGGTTCTGCTCATCGATATGTTTTTAGGCCGTATTTTAGCTTTAACGAGATTTTTGATTACTTTAATAAATTGATTACTTTATGGTCTAAGCCGGGCTAGTCGTCATCATTGTAGGACATACGTTCACTCATGTTTGGATGTTTTATGATCACATGATCGAGTAGTGTTTTGGACGTCATAGTGATGCGTGTTGGCTTTGTCTTGTTAAATACAACTACATTATATGTCGCAATTATATCAAGATATTCGCTGTATATGGCAGAAGATGCTAAAATATCAATATTTGTATCTGCTACAGTGATTAATTTCTCGATAGTCGAATAGAATTCGTCGATATGATTGAGAAAGAGATGGTCTTCTTCATTTGGTGCTTTATAAAAGGTGCCGATGTAAATTTTTCCTAAACTAAGTGCAAGCTCAACTACTATAGTGTTAAATTTATCAGACATGCTGACAAGCTTTGAGCGAATGTTTGACTTCACAAATATTGCTGTGCCTCCTCCACGGCCCGATTGTCTTGTGCAGAAATAGCCTGTATATCCTCTCGACGCATAGAGTTCCTGTTCGTTGCTATGTATCCATATTTCATTAAGACCTACAACATCGATGTTTTTGTTGGAACATAAATAAATATTCATGTCGTCAATTTTATTACGAATGCTTCTAACGTTTGCGTAGAAAATGTTTAAAAAAAATTTTTTTTCGTTTGCTGTTGATCTAATATCCATAGTTGATTCGCTTTTGGTTAACTTCAATCATTCTCTTAAATTCTGGGCACTCATAGCTGTCTGCGCGATGTTGTGTATGCAGATGATTTTTGTTAATGCAATTATTGCATTTGAAAGAAGATACTGTACATGCATGGGTAAGATGATTACCAGCACATTCAGCACACTTTTCCTTTGCCTGGCATGTTTGGGATTTATGGCCGAATCCTTGACATTTAAAACAGCGTATTACGTTGTGGTCTTCAACAACGTAATGGGAGCCGAAATTGATATTGATGTATTGGTTCACCATTCTTTCAAATAGCTTCCCACCAACCTCCACAAAAGCTATCCGTTTATTTGTTTTTTTTGCCTGCCTCATAATTACCACTTCAAATTTATCATTAATGTCTATGTTATGGTTTAGACTGAATATTTCTTCTTTCAGCTCTTGCGTGCTGTATTTTTGTTGAAGTCCTCTTATCATCAGTCGAGGCAATTTCTGCTTGGTACACTCGATTTTGTATTGCACTCCTAGGTTGTCTTCTAAGTTTTTTAATAGAACCTCAGTATTTTGTTGGTTATTCGATTTCATTAATATACCATCACTCACATATACCCTCAAGTGATTTCGTAAATTCAACAGGGGTTTTCAATTTTACCGAGTTGATGTTTTTTTAATGTCCCTCATCGTACTAGCAGCATCTTGATCACTTTTTGGCTTGATGATTATGCCTTTGTTGAACTTTTTCATGCCAACCACGCTTATTGGTTTTGCCGTGGTGACATCTGTGTATGTTGGAATAGGAATATGCGTAACAGCTGCTTTGTCATTTGCTCAATTTTACCACTAATTGTTTTTAAGAGCTCATGGTTTTTCTACTTGCAGTGTAATTCTGTCCTCACGACTTTTGCGCAGTGCTGTTTCACACTTCTTTCAGAACCACTTCACTTTACTACCAAGCTCTTTTATTAATTCATAATCTGCTTTTGTAATATTCATGCAGCCGATGTGGTACCACTTATCGTCACAATAGCCTTCGCAAGCGAGTGCAGGATGTTCCTCCGATACTTGTTTTTTGCATTTCGCGCACTTTTCCTCGTCAGTCATTTACTTTTTACTCAAATATAAAATAAAAAAAAAATATAAAACAAAAATTCAATAAATTGAGAAAAATGAATATAAAAAGGGAATTTAATTTAATGTTTTTAATGGTAGAACCAATTTCATGCTCTACATAACTTGGAAAGTGTAAAACTTTTTTTTCAGTCAATCAAGTTTTGCAAACACACTTAGACCACAAGCTTAACACCCACTCTGATCTTTAAAAGCTACTACAGGCGCTCACGTTTCACAAGCTCACTTTGAAAGATTAGCTAAGCGTCCACTCAGCACGTCACACAGGAGAAGAAGCTTATCACTCACTCTGACCAATATCAGCTATCACAGAGCGTTTTTACAGCAGTTCCCAATTCGGGATTGGGAATATACCGTAATTCGTGAGCTTTCGCCCGATTTACATGCATGTGTGCGCAGACTGTGTACGTGCACGGAAGCTCCTCATGAGCTTGATTTCCGAATACCGGTTTTGTACGAAGCGTTTATATGGGTGTGTGCCGGATAAAATTGTATGGCTACACGAAGATCGGATTAAAACCGATTTGAAAACCCGATTTCGTGTAACCATACAAATTTTAGCGGCGATCTGGTTTACAAACACATAGATTGTGACTTGTTTTCAATATGGCGTGTCCAAAAGGGAAATTTCTAATATCATGGCTTCTAGCGGCCGCTGTTCACTTCGTCGAACAGTTTGGTGGCCTTCCACCAAACAATATGCATCGGAATGCAATATCATTTCGAAAATGCCTCTGAGCGGAAAGCACGTGCGTTGTATCTGAGCGTTCAATAGTTATCTTTTTCGTGGTCGTTTAATAAAACACTGTTTTTTTCTTAATCACTTTTACATATTTTATATCTTTATCAGAACTAATTATTTACTTATAACGTTGAATATATATATATTAGTGTACTTTCTTTTATTAAATTTGATTAACTTGTTTTAACTGATCTTGTTTGATTAAAACACACTCTTGATCGATTGAACTCACTCTAATCTACTTTCTTCTTGATTGGATATTCTTATATAGTGTTAGAACTGCTGTGGTCGCAGAAATTGCTAAATGCGATTTCTGTAACCTGATCTGTGCGAATTTCGCTTTGATCTTAGAAATAAACATTTTTGTTTTGAGCAGATATGTTTATATGAAGATTGATTTGTTTATATGAGTATTGAAATGATATGATAGTTGCAGATGAAAAGTATTGAATTTGTTTAGGAAAGTATTGAATTTGTTTATTCAACTATTGGATAGAGATTTAGACCGGATGTCGGTACTTGAGGGTTAGGTGCTGTTGGTGCCATAACTAGAATGCTCTTAAGGATTTATTTCAGGTGTAGGGTGAAGAAATTCTGCTGTTGATAGCATACAAGCAAATGGCATACCATATTGCCTACCATATATGGCATGCCATCAAATATTGCATACCATAGACTGCCTCCGTTAGCAGTTTGAAATGTTATGCCATGGGAAACTGCTAATGGAGGCGGCCTATAACAATTAATTAATGGGCTAGAAAACATGCATTTTTAGCGAGTATATATCACCTATACACTTTTATGAATTATTAGCGATAGTTTTAACGATTTAAAATATATAAGCTTTTGCGATTTGAAAACGAGTTAAAATTATTTATGCATGGTAGAGTAAATTTGAAAGACTGGAAGAATGAAGCAATATAGGCTGCTAAAGTTGAACATAAAACATCGTAACATTAGAACACTTTTCAGCACAGACAAATTGTTGACCAGCAAACTAGGGAAAAAATCTTGGTAATGTTGCCTGTTAATGAGCAAATAAAATGAGTTGCATGGGCCATAGAGTACATACACATGGCATGCATTATTATTATATGTCGCTAATCGTAAGGAAAATTATTGTTGCTGATATATTTGCGAACAGGCTCGGTTTTGTATAAGGGATATGTCTGTCGAGAAACTATCGTTTTTAGGAAACGGTTTCTAAATTGCTTGCTGGGTACTTTATGCTGCCATTAGCAGGGCTCGCACTTCGTGGACAAAATTTGAAGTAGAAGTTGAAAATAAATTGAAGTAGATTTGAAGTAGAAATAAATGAAATAGATGAACGATTGGGGTCACTTAATGTAAAGCATTAATTTATTTTTCATATAAACTACGTAAACATAATTTTTACGATAATGGAAAAAAGATTGAGTAAAATAACGTCAAAAACTCCAATTAAAAGTTATTTAAACAATAAATTAAGGCATAATATAACTTTTATACACAAAACATAATGATATTACATGCACCAGTAGGCTAGGTTAGGTTGTACCAGTTGGCACAAGGCCACACATAGACCTATTGTTACATAGTGCTACCAGATAAATGGGGCAGGAGAAAAAAATCAGTCCAAGCGGCCATCGAAGGCCCCGGACTCTTTCGCGAACTGAAGAATGTCTTTCAGCTTTCAGCTAGATTCACCAGTAAGTTTAATATGTTTTTCAAAATATGGAAAATATTTAAAAATTTTGCCTATTTAATTGTGAAGCAAAAGGTTTCAACTTTACTAAAAAACATTTACCGAACTCAACAAGTCAACAATATTTTCCATTTCCTTGTAATTGTAAATTTAGCAAGTTGTAACGGCCCATAAAATCCGTAAGAAATGCTAATTTCTTTACCCATACTAGATCTTCCAATTGTTCATGTTTTTCTCCCAATGTGTCCAAAAATGCAATAATTTCAGGTAAAAAATTTAGAAATCTTTGCAAAAATCTTCCTGAGCTAAGCCATCTAAAGCTTAGTACTGTTTTCGATTTCACGTTAAATTTTCATGCAAATTTTAACGTGAAATTTATTTCGGCGAAAATTCAACTTGAAAATAACAAGAGTTGTACTCATTTTTAAGCGTGAACAAATTCTTGAAACATGCTTTCGCTTTGAAAATGCAAATAGCTTTGGCGCATGTCTCCAATCATTTCACGCCAATTTAGTAGGTGCAGCTCATTTTTTAGGCTAGTACTGAGTTCATCGTGAAGCTAAATTTGGACATGCCTCCATTATCTGGTCATTCTTTCCAGCAAAAATTTTGAAAATGCAGAAAAGCGGGGACACTTATCATTTCTGACAGATAAGATGCCAAGAATTTCAATTTTTAAACGATTTTGTTATTGAAAAGACATTTACACAATTCAATTTTAAAAATTCAAACACCAAATGTCACTATTTAGCTCGAAAGAATGAACTACACAAACTACATTGGCGTGAAAAGATTTTAATTTTAATTTTATTTTAGCTAAAATTGAGATTAACCTTTGTTGCGCCGTGTGTGAAGATTTACTATCTTGGTAGCAGGGAGACGAACGCAAATGTAAGCAAGGTGTATAGAACAGAAAGATTTAAGGAAATGAAACAACCGTATACGAGATCTAGTGAAGCAGTTTTACTAAAATGATATAAATCTATAAACTGCACTAATCGAGAGCATAGCTATCTTGGATTTTCCCGTTGGCTTCTCTGCCACCAAGGCTTTGGGAGCTTTTGTGTGAACTGAAACTGCGTGGACTGTCCGATTGGATCTATTAACCCAAGGCCCATTCCAAAATGTACTGAATAAATTGTCTACTAAATTTTTAGCTCACATTTTAAATTAACTTAGTAAATTATTACAAATGTCTGTGATCAACTGTCGAACTGTTTGGGATCGACCGTTTGCTCACCCCTGCTCTACTGCATGATTTTGCTAAATTTTAAAAACTTATCTTTTGTGGAAGTATGCTAAAATCAATATTCAAAATTACCTCTCCATATATCTGCAGCACGAATCAAAACACAAATCATCGAATATCTCGAAAGCGCTTAAATGTGCACAGAACATTAATGCGATTGACGGCCACGGTGGCGCCAAATGCCTATACCACATAACCATCATCGCAAATGGTTCATGTAACGTTGATGCATAAAGTGGCGACATCGCTGTTCACCAGACACGCACCAACTAAGTGAACAGCACTCGCCAGAAGCCTCAATAAAACAAATTTCCCTGTTTCCACACGCTTCAACGAAGTAAGCGGTGAATTTCAGAAGCCGCCACGTTGGAATTCCCTTACATGAATACGCTTCTACGAAGTGAACTGCACTCGCCAGAAGCCAACATATTAGAAGTGTGCCCGTTTGTACACGCTCCTGCGAAATGAACAGCGTTTTTCAGAAGTCGCCATGTAAAGAATTTCCCTGTATGGAAACGCCCTTACAAAATGAGCACCAATCAACAGAAGCCGCTAGGGGAAATCTTCTGCACGAGCATGCTCGCACGATGTGAATAAAATAAGTCAGAATCTGCCATATTGGAAATCTGACTACACGGACGTGCTGACACGAAGCAAGCAGCGTTGGTCAGAAGCCACCATATCGGAAAGCTGCGTCCATGCACATGCTCGAACGAAGTGAACAGCAGTAGTCAGATGCCGCCATATTGAAAATCAACGTGTACATACTCAGAATTATCGTGTACACACAAATACAATAACACGCAGAGAAAGCTCACGAATTACGGTATATTCCCAATCCCGAATTGGGAACTGCTGTAAAAACGCTCACAGACACACAAGTTTCACAAAGCTCACACCGAAAGGTAGCTTCAGCGTCCACTTATCTCAAAACAGTCTAACAGTCACACAAAATCGAACAGTTAATTAAAATCAAGGTTTTTAAGAGAGAAAATTTTCACCAAATCCTTTCGGTTTCGCTTCGGATGCACTGAAACACTTACGAACCTCGATAGATTTCAACTTATCTTCAATTTAAAACTAAGAAATCGCACTAAACCACTGTACAATTCTCTCAATAACCCACTTTCGACAGACTGACTAGACACACGTCTCGACGCTTGATCGCTTTTGAAAGCAGCATCTCATGTAACATCAAAAAAAACCCTAGCGCATCAGAACCGCTAGAAATACTAATGTTCGAAGAACAGTAAAGGATTTGTGCAGATTTTGAGTGTATTGTTATATATTGTTGTTATATTGTTGTTATTGTGCTATATATTATATATTGTATGTATTGTCATATATATTGTTAGATATTGTATATTCGCGATGTGAATACTTAATGCAAGCATTTATTGGTACGAAAATACCAAAAAAATCTAGTGCTAGCAGTCCTTTGCTAGCACTGAAGCCAAAAATAACTCATATCTGGCTCACGTTGAAGTCAACCTGCTCTGCAAATTTCGTATTGATCCGATTACTGCATTGGAAGTTATAGGGATAAAAAGAAATTTAGGGCTACCATTCGCAAGAGCTTTCAAACTTTCTAGATCTTAGTATTTGGTGTGTATTTTCGCTACAAGGCTACTACGATTTGAAAACTTTATGACAAAATCGCTTACTAAAGCTATGTCAAAAAATACAAAATTAATCATAGCTGGCAACCCTATCATTGTTTTTCAAACTAGATTTCTACTGAATATTGTCTACAATAATTTAAATTTGACATATGAATTTCGTTATGATACCATGACTGTACTGGAGGCTATATGGCAAAGAGCTTTGATCAAATAAAATAACATTATATAAACAATTTGGTGCAGTTTCACCAATTTTTGACGATTCTAGAAGCATATAGATACATAACATAGATGCTTTGCTTTTATATAATCTTTTAGTGCTTTTATATAATCGAAGTCGTTTGTCATAAATTATGCTTACCATAGAAGGGAGATGGTGCAGATGAATAAGCTTATAAACTTGGTTATAGATTCAAGTAACAAACAATAAAATTTCCAAAACTCGGAACATTTAAATATCGGTTGCTTATTTTATTGTAAATGGTTTGCTTAGGAATCGAAAATGGAAGCATCTGTTGGTGCGATATTTACAAAAGTGTCCGGTGCTGGCAATCATGTGCTAGCACCATAGCTGCTTCACGTTGCCTTAAAGCCAGCCTATGAATTTCGTTTCGATTGAATGGTTGCGCTGTAAGCTACAGGAGCGAAATTAATTTTAGGGTTACCATCGTCCAAACTTTTTAAATTTGTGAAACGTAAATATTTGCTGTTAATTGTCATTGCAGGATCATTCCCATTTGGAAATTTTATGGCAACATCGCTCGATAAAGCAAAAATAATAATATAAAGTCCTATATATAGATAAAGTCCTAGCAAATTCCAACATGTCCTGTAAATTTCATATTCATCGCATTATCCGATCGTCAGTTCTCGTGAACAGAAGTTTTGAGTGCTGAAAACAGAGGTAATCTGATCACGGGTTGCCGTTCTGGTTTACCGCGGAATTTTGAAATATTTTATTTGACTTGGTGGGCAAAAGTCAAAATTTATCAATAATTTGAATTTATTTTCAAAAATCAAAAGTTTTTCAGGAGACTCGATGATTTGAATGATTTTTGTTCAGGAGCCTGCTGTAGCTACAGATTTGCCCGCACCGTTTTGAAAGTCCATGTGTGTAAAGTTTTAGTATATATCAATATGCTCTAAAAATTTCACGATCATCTATTGTTTTTCTTAGAAGTTATGACAAATCGAAATTTGAAAAAAAATCCTTGCCTAGTTTTAGGCACTCAGCGCCTACACAAGGCTCGAAATTTCCACTTCCTTATCATAAGCAAACTTAAAACATAATAAGTTTTCATTCCTAATACTTTTTTTTAGCAAAAATTTACACTGCTTGGAAATATAGGAGCACCTAAAAGTTCACTTAAATGCCCGCCGACGCCAAACGGTTTAAGATATCTGAATTCTAGTCATGGACCTACCTGTTATGTACATCCATGTCCTCCGAAAGTTTCAGCTCAATCGGATCGGCCACTCCAGACATTATCTCTGTTAACCATTTTGCTGATATATATATATATATATATATATATATATATATATATATATATATATATATATATATATATATATATATATATATATATATATATATATATAATTGACGAATTTTCGGCGAAGCGATTTTAATACTAATGTTCTTCGAACATTAGTAAAAAGAAAATGCTCAGTGCCTGCAGCACTGTAACTGAAGTTGGTGTTTGGGGCTGCGATCCGAAAAATTTGCAGAACTTTGGGAATTGAAACATTGGTTATTTATTTTCATTGTAAATGTTTCCGATATGAATACTAATTGTAAGCATTTATTGATACAAAAGTTGCACAACCGACTCGCCAAGAATATATCACATCTGCTTCACGTTGCTTAATTACATTCGAAGTTATAGGAGCATAAAAAAACTTAGGGTTACCTGCAGCAAGTTTTTTTCAAATAATCGAAAACCTAATATTTGCTGTTTATTGTCACTACAATATCATTACCATTTGAATATTCTACGATAAACCCGCTTAATAAAAATATTGCAATTAAACACAAAACCAACAATAGCTGGCAACCCTATCGTGGCTTGTCAACCAAATTTGGCCTGAATAATGTTTATACTATGTTCCATTGATTGTATGAAATTCGTAATGATTTCATGACTGCACTGACAGCTATAGGGCAAAAAGTTTTATTTTCCTGAGCGAATTTTCCAAACCAGAGACACAAAAATTACCATAGCTGGCAGCCAAATTTCCACGAAACAGAGACAAGAGTAAAGTTCAGCTACTGTGGCAATTTCATGAAAATCTGGTTACTTATTCACATTTCATAAGGCAAAAAGCAGTTTTTTTTCTGTGTAATTTTTCGAGATGGCACCACTGGCACAGAGTTGCCTACAATGCAAAATCGCTTCTATCAGATCTGGTCCTACTAAAGTCCAATGCATTGTGTAAATTTCAGTTGTATCTTATTATGGGTTCGTGAGTTCCCGTGAAGAGAAGTTTTTGATGCTAAAAATATAGGTTAACTGGGAAAGGGTTACCGTTCTTGTCCGACATGAACTTTCCAAAGTTTTACTTTGAACGTATAGATAAAGCATAAGCTTTGTACACAGACTGGTTCTATTGTAAGAAACGGACATTTTTTAGGATATTCGATGGTTTGAATATTTTCACTTCCAAATTTTGATTTTTTCACATTTAGGACACCAAAATTATCATAGCTGGCAGCTCCAACCGAACTTTTCAATCAAACGTGGTTTGAAGTAAGGTCCAGCTACTGTGTGAATTTCGTCAAAATCGAACGATTCAATCAGAATTTATAGGGCTGAAAGCAGTTTTCTTTTTAGTGATTTTTCAAGATGGCGCCACTGGCACAGAATCGACTGCATTTCAAAATCACTTCTATCAGACCTGTTTCTGATTAAGACCAATACATTCTGCAAATTTCAATTTATTCTGCTTATCGATCGTGAGTTTCCGTGAACAGAAGTTTTTGATGCTAAAAATATAGGTAAATTGGGCAAGGGTTACCAGGTGTGCCCGTTATACCATATCAAATTTTTTTATTGTCTATGTAAACAAAGCACAATATTTACATATGGGTGGTTTTTTCTGAAGAAGCGGCATTTTTTCAAGAGAGACGATGATTTGCAGGTTTTCACTTTCAGTGCCTGTCCTAGCTACAGGATTGCCAGCACGCTCAGCTTTCCCGTTCTCTTTTTAGGCACCCAGCGCAAAAATGGGGTAAAAAAATTCCAAAACATTATCCGATTTAAATATAAAACACCCTCAAAATTTACTTCGTCAACTTTATTTTTGCAAAATTTATTTGTGTACGGAGTAATAGCTATATGGAAAATATCACTAAAATGGCCGCCGGCGCCAAAGAGTTAAAGATAATTGACATTTAGTGAGACCTGGACCTATTCTGAATGTGCACCAATGTATTCTGAAAGTTTCAGCTCAATCGGATGGCGCGTTCCCGAGATTATCTCACTGAAA
>CANBKX010000617.1:0-16417 GCA_947369275.1 Nemotelus nigrinus | reverse complement strand
AAAAAAAATATATTTTACTTCCATTCGTACTTGTTTGTCATACCACGGACCATGTACATTTTTTTTTGTGATTCCACAATATTTGATTTACTGAATTTTGAATTTACTTTTCTTTAATTTTGTTTAATTAATCGAACCAATATGAATTCTTTTTGACTATTATTTTTGTAACTAGATCCATTCCATTTAGAAAAAATTATCATAGACTATATAACATTTTTCTAACAATAATATTTATTCAAATTAAAATTTGAATTCTTAGCTCCACTACTAGATCATAGGTGTCGTTTGTGACGCCAAATGCAATAAAGTGCAAATGTCAAAATAGACAGATATTTACAAGTTGTTTTGCTATCCTCTTACTTTCATTACTATTTTCTATTGTTGAGTGGACTGTTCTTTCTTGAAGTAGAAAAATTGTTTGTTTGTTTTTTTTTTGTTATTAAAGTGTAATTCATTAATTTTGTAATGTACAATGTTTTAGTTCATTTAAATTATTAATAAATTCATTTAAAAATTTTGTTTTTCTTTTAAAATTAATGGTTTTTCTTCATTAGTGTTTTTGATTCTTCCATCTGCTGTACATACGCTGCTGTAGTTCCCATGGTGAGGGATTCGTTTCAATGATGAAATTTCTCTACTTAAACGATCTTGACTGCCGGTGCGTGTTTTACGTATCGTAATCGATTTTGATGTCTCTGGTTCGTGGTCGTCTATTGTTGTCGGATGAGTCGCTGGTTGTGTTTCATGATGTTGTATTTCATTTGTGAATTCTCCGATCTGCTGTCTGTCGGTTGGGGTTTTTCGTATCGTATTCATAGTTATTCCTACTCTCAACATTAATCCCATCGGGATATTGCTTGATTTGAAAGTTTTGTTAATTTCTAGCTTTAATTTTTAATTGATTTTTCTTTCTAAACGTTTATAGTTTTCGCGATCGTCCAAGACTCGTTGTCGTTCCAATACTCGATATATGCTTCGCTCGAAATTTTCGAAAAAATATATGCAAATGTTGTCCATGTCGAATAGTGTTCAGTTGATGCGCTCCAAAAGTGCAGGATACTGATTCACAGGAATGTAGGCTGCAGAATCGTCTTTTCAATAATTTGCAAATATCCAATTGCAAAATTTTGTCGCGCTTCAATTCAGCAGGCACCCGAAAAATGCAGGACTGTGACTCACAGGGTCGTAAGCGACTTGATCTTGATTCTCAGGATCGTACGTTTGAGGATCGCCATGAAATGTGTCAGTAATATAGTCGACACTGGACGCTGGCTACAATTTAGCTCTTGGAGCCAGAAAACAAATTCAGACTACTATTTACTATTGCTTTGGCGAGCCTGTCGCCGCTATGCAAAAATAGTACAGTCTAAATTTTTCTCTTTAAACGACTATGCTGTGACCTGGCTTTGGCGAGCCTGTCGCCGCTATGCCGAGTCAAGAGAGTCTTAGATTTGTTTTGGAAAGAAGAAAGAAAAACTATTCCTTTTCAAATCTGGTCGCCGCTTTGGTTTTGGCTTACCAGTCAAGACTGTTCCTTTATTGATTCCAATCCTGAGCTTTTATAGCAATAGTATTACAGTTAAGTTTTTCAAAAAAATCTGCGCGAATCAAAAATAATTACCTAGTTCCAGGTATTTACCACCGCGTGCAATTAGGGCGCTCTAGTCGCCATCTATGTGATCTTTGACATTTCGACCAGTGTCGAAACGTCAAGTGTCAAGTGTACACAACAATATATATATATATATGTATATACATATATGTATATATATATATATATATATATATATATATATATATATATATATCTATATATATATATATATATATATATATATATATATATATATATATATATATATATATATATATATATATATATATATATATATGTATATATATATATATATATATATATATATATATATATATATATATATATATATATATATATATATATATATATATATATATATATATATATATATATATATATATATATATATATATATATATATATATATATATATATATATATATATATATATATATATATATATATATATATATATATATATATATATATAGAAATATGAATTTTTGGCCAAAGTGATTTTAATATGACACTAATGTTCTTCTTCGAACAGTAGTAAAAATGTGGGCAACTCTGTGCTAGTGGTGCCATCTTGAAAAATTATAAAGATAAATACTGCTTTTTGCCCTATGAATTGTGATTCAGTTTCCAGATTTTCATGAAATCGTTAATGAAATCTAACTTTAAGTCACGTGTGGTAGAAATTTGGTTAAAAAATTCGGTTGGAGCTGCCAGTTATGGTAATTTTGTTTCTTGGATTTTGAAAATTCGATCAGAAAAAACGAGATTTAATTTTCATGAAGTTGACACAGTAGCTGAATCTTACTCTAATCTCTGTTTGGTGGAAATTTGGTTGAAAAATTTGATTGGTGCTGCCAGCTATGGTAGTTTTTGTGTCTTTGGTTTTGAAAATTCGCTCAAAAAATTAAACTGTTTGCCCTATAACTTCCAGTGCAGTCATGAAATCAATACGAATTTCATACAATTAATGAAACCTATCATAAACATTATTCAGGCCAAATCTGGTTGAAAAGCCACGATAGGGTTGCCAGCTATTGTTGGTTTTGTGTTTTGTTGCAATATCTTTATTAAGCGGTTTTATCGTAGAATTTTCAAATGGTTATGATATTGTAGTGACAATAAACAGCAAATATTAAGTTTTCGATCATTTGAAAAAACTCGCTGCAGGTAACCCTAAATTTCTTTATACTCCTATAACTTCGCATGTAATATAACAACGTGAAGCAGATGTGATGTATTCTTGGCTTTGATACCGGCAGAAAGTTGCCAGCACGAGTCGTTTGTGCTACTTTTGTATCAATAAATGCTTACAGTTAATATTCATACCGGAAACATTTACAATGAAAATAAATAACCAATGTTTCAATTCCCAAAGTTCTGCAAATTTTTCGGATCGCAGCCCCAAACAGCAACTTCAGTTACAGTGCTGCAGGCACTGAGCATTTTCTTCATTGATGTAATATGAGATGCTGCTTTCAAAATTATGTGAAATAAGCAACTGATAACGAATATAATTAACCCGTGTTTTGCTCTCATAAACGTTGAAATGCATGCCAGTGGTAATATCTGCAACCTTCCACCATATGAGCTATAATGCATTCTTGAGACCAAAGTAAAACGTGGCATTTGAAACAGTTTGGCCGTAATAAGCAGCACATGTGGTGGAATATGCACTCAAAACCTGCACGATTCTTCTACTGTTCTTCGAACATTAGTGTTTCTAGCGGTTCAGGTGCGCTAGAGTTTTTCGTTTCGCAGCATTGCATCCACCCCACGGCCGTCTCAGGTGTGACCTGGCCTAGCGTGGGCTCAAAAGCCCGCCTCATGTTTACAAATCGACTGCATACCAAGAATATGTACTGAGCATCATTGAGCTCAGACACACAGTACCGGCAGCACGGTATGAGCACCTTATCCGTTCTGTTCAGGTATTTCCTGAAGTAACCGTACTATATCAAAAATTAACACAGGTAAAAGTTTACCTCTCCGTTGCTAATCCACGGCTCAATAAGACTAATAAACTCAGCTGTTTTGCGTCCTTTGTCACTTTGAGTTCAATGTTATTGCTATAGTTGGAAAGTTAGCATAAACCCGTGCGTCAGAGCTTCAGTTTCGTCCAAGTATGAACGGTAGACGTAACCTTCCTTACGTTCTCGCGCTAGTAGATTGATCGAGGCTACTCCCAACACCATCATCACAACCTCTTCTGAGACAGTGCGGTAGGAAACGCACCTTTGCATTGCACACTGTATTTGCAGAACTTTTGGTGCAGGGCACATTTGCTCAAATTTCTGCCCCATATAGCTATCCCCATATACATGGAATCGGTCGTCACTATCAGTAGCCTTAATCTGGTCGCACTAGCCTACTCAACGAAGTAATGACCACTTAAGCTCTGCTACATGTCCTGATGATACTATGCCAATACGTCAGCTTGGTGTCTAGGGTCACTCTCACATACCTGACCAGCGTGGTAATCTGGACCTCTACTTAGCCAAGTTTCGTGGGTGTCGTAGTTGGTATCATCCGCTGCTTCAGGACGACAATTTATTTCTTTGAGACTGACAGCTACAGGACGTGCTCGGTCATCAGCCAATCCGCTCTTTTGCATGACTACATTAAGATTAAGTTGAGCAAAATCGGCCAATGTGGAAGTAATTGGGTGGCAGGCCATTTGGCACGAGTACTTCTCGTGATGACTTTGATCCGCTCTTTGGTCAGCAGTACAAAGCTTGTTTGCACCCGGCCTATTCCTGGTTTGCTGTGCTCTAAAAGGGCTCAAATAGGCACTTTCGCTTATAAAAAGTTTGTGAAATTCACAAAATTTTGCAAAACACATCGTTTGTTTATTCCTTACTTGTGAAAAGAAACTCCAAGTGGCCGGCGTTGCAAACTATTGCCACAATTCGGCACAACTCACTTCATTGCAAAGATTAATGCAATTGCAGAGTTTTCAAACACTTTTTTCAAATAAAACTCGCGATTTTCACTTCTACACTAACGTTTTTGTGAACCGCACTAGTCGAATCTACACAAAATTAATCTGTATTTAACCCTGGAATGGTACGGTAAATTTTTGGGTGATTTTAGGTACATGTTTTTACTAAAAAGAAGGCAACAATAGTATTATGTACATTTTTTGTTTCATCATTAAACATAAGAAGATTATATAGCTTCTAGCCTCATGGCAGTTGGAGTGCCCATCTGGCTGATGCGCGACGAAATACACACCCTATGTGAGTAAAATTTACTCATCTGTACCATTCTAGGGTTAAAATAAACACGATTTTATTTCCGTACCGACTCAAATTGTTTACATTAGTTAAATTGTCATATTGACAGAAAGGATACAAAGAGGGGAATTGACATTGAAGATACATGAAAAGTGGTCGGTTTCTCTTTAATGTATTTTAAATGGACATCGCCCCTCTGAATGCCTTTATGCTCTCAGATTGCTATCTATTTACCGCAATCAGTGGGAAAATATCACAAATTGTATTGCAATTCACGAATTTTCCGAGCTTTATATAGTATTTAAGCTATGCTTGCGCTTTATGTACTCTCTCTGAGAAGAGACCCGTGCTTGTAGTGTCTTTTTTTTCTGCCACTTTTATTTCAACGCTCTCCGGTGTGTGACTGTTTAGAGTCCTCAGAGCACTACGACTGGAGTGAGCAATTGTTGCTCCTTGCGCATCTGTTGCACCCGCGGATTTGATCGGTCCCTCACTTCGCATTGAGCTATTTGACGTAGGAAAGTTTCTCTGGACCCTCGGTCTTCTTACAAACGCGGAAGATAGGAGGAAGCTTTTCTGTTAGTGTTTACGATTTAAAAGAATTTTTTTGGCTCGTAAATTATATTTTTACTAATTCTATTCACATATTTCTCATAAGATTTACGAGATTTAGTTTAAAATTCTAATTCTTATTTGTTATATATTTTCTCGATATCATCGTCTACATTGATGTTGGTTTTAATTTTTACGGATAATACAAAATACAAATCGATAAAAATTACGATTATTAAAGTTGAATCTAAACCGCTCCTAATCTACACGATTCAATAAGGTACAGCAAGACAAGTTCTCTTTGCCATGTTAAAAGATCCTGAAACTTTCCAGCAATCTAAAATCGTTTTAGAGTTGTTACTCTTCCTAGTTTTTCACATAACTGAAAAAATATGTGAACAGCAACGTCACTACCGCCCACTACAAAAATGAAAGAAAATAGCCTATAAAATGTTATCATAATCAATCAATAACTTCCTAAAAGCAAACTAAAAATACTTGTGTCTACTCACTTTTTTAGTTGTATGTATTCAATGTAAATTTATAGTCGATACAATTCGATTCAAAAGCTGGAAACCAATTTTTTTTCACCGAACTTACCTCGTTCGTTTCAAAAATTTCCACTCTACCCTCTGAATTTTTCAAAGCTCTCAATTCTACTTTGCAAAAAATATTTTTGCGTGCTGAAAATATACATAATAGTCATAAAACTGCTTGAAGTTCCGTCGCATTTCCCAACGAAAAACCAAATATGGCTCCCCGGCTGAGCTGAACTGAACTGAACTGTTAAAATGACATTTGTTGGAGACATGGTATTGCGATAAACGGATCGGTGGCCAACGGATGTGAGCGTGGTGGTCGAGAAAAGCGAAACTTTTTCATAGCATACATTCAGCCTCTTCATAATAAAATACAAAGGAGCAGGAGGTAATTTTCCTGAGGAAAGAAAATTGAAGCTTATTCAACAAAATCACTGCTACATGGCGCATTCTTGTGCTATCACACTTTTTCGATATAGCCGTCATTTACCGACCGATTTCGTTTGTACCCGCGGTAAAGTGTATAGTGTAAATCGACCAAAGTGGTGTTCTCAATTTTTGAATCCTCGACGTCCTATTTTTGGTCGTCGACATCGTCGTAGTCGTTAAAAACCAGATGCTGAGCATGCATAATGATTCGGCCTAAATAACATAGGGGATGATGGTCTTATAAAATAGAAGTTGTGCACAAAGTATAACCGGGGGAGTGGAGGATTGCTGCAAATTGGCAAATAAGCTAGACTAGAACTAGGGCACCGACTTCACGATGGACTCTTCCTAAAAACTGAGCAAATGATGCAATGCTGGCTAGCCCTGCCGACAAGACAGGCAACGGAGACAGGTTCCAGAACGAAACTCAATTTATCCTGACCATTCTTTTTGGCGTCTCTACATTGTCTACAGTTTGAGCCTTGTATATTATCAGCCTAGAAAATTGTGAATCAGATTTAATGATTGTGAAAAGATGACAACAGCATATTGGACGTAGTGTGTATATTGTCTGTATTTATATGACTCGGTTTATCAGTTTCAGGACTAGTGGTATTTGTTGGCTTTTTGTAAATTCACCCGCCTCCTTTGAATCTCTTTGCGCGAGTTTGTGGAATTGTTTGTGGAATTGCGTATGAATGAATATATTCTCAAGAAGCTGATATCTTTGCAAGCAGTTTCTAAAATGTAGTCTTATAGATACTCTAGCCGTTTTTCGCACTAGCATTTTGCCAACGACTGTATGATGTTGCGAAGATTTTCGGCAAAGCTGTAATAATAGATGTCCTCTAACACGTCTTGCATATGCACATATTTTATGTCTCCATTGGAGATGCACATGTAATTTTTCATGTTCGTTGAAGCTACGAGAGAATACTTGACTTTCTAAAAAAGCTGTGGGCAACAAAGCAAAAGATAATTGCAGCTTTTAAAGCGTAGTGCAACATAAGATTGTATATGCTAAGCATCACTTTAAATGGCATTTGCCAACATTATAGAATTTGTCCTGGCTGTATACTTTCGAAACCACTTTGTCAAAATAGAATTTTCAATGTAGATTAAAATTTTTAATGTTAATAAAAAGTTGTTCAATTTTAATCATCCCGCAAAAACAATTCCAATTTGATTCAGCTTTCGGAGGCTGATTCCGCAAAACGATCGAGTTTCCCGTTTCAATATGCTCGGCTTCGATAAGCTGTAGAAATGATATACGTTGTCTATGCTGATTTATAGACAAGAAGGGAACCGTGATCAAATTCAATTACAAGTAACTCAGCAAGTAATTTCAGATTGTCTTAAATCGTTGGGAATGATTCAGAAACATATCAACTGAAGCCGATAGATATTGAATGCCAATTTTGCATATGGCAAATACCGCGCATAAAAAAGAGTTTTTTGCATCGTATCGTCACTTATGATGAAAAATGGGTCCAGGACGAAAATTCTAATGTCACCTCCACACTGTGGGCCATAATGTAGCCCATTGTGTAGGCGGGCGAAGGCTTGTAGTGGCCGACAGTGGCGAAGCATGGAATTGGCGATGGCCGAGGATGGCCTTCGGGGTGGTTTTTCACAGACATCAAAGCGGGCCATCATGTGCAACCGAAAAATAATGACTGGTGTATATAGTGGCCCAGTGTGTTGAGACAACTTTGTGATGGTGGCCATCATTGCGACCATTGTAGTGGCCGATGATGGCTCACAGTGAAGAGGCAGCACAAGAACAGAAAATCATGGGCACCACCTGGCCATACTGCAACATCGACAGCCAAATCGAATATTCTTCGAGAAAAATTAATGCCGTGCATTTGGTGGGATCAGCTTGGTATCGTATGCTACGAGTTTCTCAAACCGAGCGCAACTATTACTGGAATTTGATACTGAACATACTAATGAGACTTAGCCAAGTATTCAAGGAAAAACATGCCCATTACTACCACAGCCACGACAAAATTATTCTCCTACATGATAATGCTTGTCCGCATGCTGCGGTGCCGGTCAATACCTATTTGGAAACACTTAATTGGGAAGTCCTACCCCACCCACCATTACTTCAAATAAAGAAGATGTACCGTTCTTTTACGATAAATTTCTGATTTTGGTGGTTTTGGGAACGGTGAAGATTTTTAGATTTAAACAGTTCATTATACACTGATATTTAAAAAGTAAACATTTCGTGAACAAAAAAACCCTCTGCAAAACGATATTCTCCGTCTGCGGAAGTAATTTCATAGGAGCAAAAATACGGTTAGATAAAACATTACAGGCAGCTCAAGAGAAGGCAACTCACGTGGTGGCTGAGAATTTGGCAAATGACGGAATCACCTGAAATTGTATCCCTGTAAAATCACCCTATTTGAGAGGACTTTGGGAAGCTGGGGTCCGTTCCGTAAAATACAATCTGCGCAAGATTATCGTAAATGCCACATTAATGTTTGAAAAACTGGCTACAGTCCTAACAGAAATCGAAGCATGTTTAACTTCCAGACAATTAAGTCCTTTAAATGACTGTCCCACTGATCTTTTGTTTTCTCGAACACCAGGTGAGTTCTGATCGGTAGAACGTTTAATAAACCACCACGGGAGGATTTCTGCGACGGTAGAATTTATTACAAAAAAATCAGCAAGATTTTTGGGTGCGATGACGTATGCATACTCTGCAACAAAAACTACAATGAATTCAACGTATATAAATTCAACCCGAAGTCGGACAATTGGTCATTATAAAAGATGAACGACTTCCATCACTCAACTGGATGATGCGCAGAATCATTGCAACAGATATGGAATCAGACGGCCTCGTAATAGATGTAAAAACGTGCTTTAGTTCACACGAATAACGAAATAATAGGAGCGATTCATAAATTTGATTGACAAAAAACCCTGAAGCAGTTTGATTCAATTTTAAAAAAGAACTTAAACGTGAGATTGCAGCTATCAGTAAAAGAACTCATGAGACCAATATAAAATTATTTTGAGAAATTTATTTAAGTGTGATTGCTCGTGCCAGCGTGCAACTATGATTTGGAGTTTGGATTACGTATGTACTTTTTTCACCGTTTTTTAACCAACAACAATAGATGTTCTTTGCTCAGTGCTAATTTCGCATTCGTGAGGCATTTTCAAACGATTTAGAAAACAACGTAATGCTACGAAAACTAAAAAGTACGTAAGCATATTGACGTTACACGTACAATGCACAAAATATAAAATCTAATTCTCCATGATTCTCCTAGAGCGATATTTCATACGTACACAATTAATTGTGACACGAAAATAATATGCACAGGTAATTTCTTTAATTTTGGTTCATTTGTATGTCATTTTTCAATGTTTTTTTTTTATTTGTGAAAAGAAATTTGAACAAAATGTATAATATTACGCTTATTAAAAAAAGTTATAGTGATTTTTTTAGCTTTACATATGAGAACGCTATGCACAAACAATTATGATTCCTTTTATAGGTCCAAAAAATAAAAACCCTTTATGCAAGACTGATTGCAATTACCATGAATGAGTACAAATAGTATATGCAAAACCAATAGTAAACACCAAGCATGATTTTGGTTAGATTGTTTGGTTATAAGATAATTGTTATATTTTTTATTGAACTGTTCAACCAAACTTTGCATTGTTCGTTCTGTCCTTTGAAATGTTTCAAACAAATGTACATCTACATACGTATGTGTTATTCCAAGTGTAAACACACTGTTACAGTCACTCATTTTTAAAAATTTTGCATTAGCTTTAGAATCAAACAAACAATCAATTCACAAAGAAGTTTACACAAGAATCACTCGTTGTTTCTCTGTATCAATCTTGATATGAATTCACTCATAGAAGCAAATACGTATTCACCCAATTTATATATATTCAGGCAGAGTCAGATCGACGAGGAAGAAAAAATTTCACTCATGTATTGCAACCAACAAAAAACAACATTTTTGTTATACTTCCATGAAGCGCATCTTTACTTAAATCAAATTCAATCTTATATCCATCTTAAAAACACCCATCGTCATCCTCATTAAATAATCAATTTGCAGTCACTCTTAATCTTCAGTCCTCAATGCACTTTCTCATTCGGCAAATTCGCATTCTCACCTGTCTAAACTATAAGCAGTCTTAAGTTTCAAGAAGTTTGGAGAATGAATATTCATATTCCCTTCAAGCGCTCTCTTATCATAACAATATTCCATTTTCTTAATTGCATTTTACAAATGCCTAAGAAAATATCCTCATTATGCTTCACAAAAACAAGACCGAGAGAAAACATAGAACTCTCATTACATCAGCCAAACTGGTAAATAAGTAGTAGATGACTCTAGACTCTGAAGACAATGATAATAAGACCTCCATGCCCAACAGTCTTGACTTCAGCAATCCGTCAAGACAATATTGCAGGAAAAACTGGCGTAGTAGACGAAGGAATAAACGCCCGGGAAAGTTCCGTTAAAGCTATTAATCTCTTTTGCTTGCGTCACCTAGAGACACAGACGACAATGTCGACAAATAACACGGTTAAGGACTCCAATCTATCGAGTCCACCAAAGGGGAAGATTTAAGCAGAGAGGATTGAAATATTAGGAGCCAAAAAGAAGGGTTTCGAAATTTTATATTTTTTCAACAATGAACGCTTGGATGCTACTTTTTCAAGCTAACATACTTATCAATTTTTTTTTATGCTCAAGCTGCTTGTATTTTCTAGGAGTAGAAGATGCAATATGGAGATAATGAGACAAGTTAAGAACAGGTTGTCACGTCAGCGAAAGAAAGAGTGCTATTGCGTCGATGACAAAATGATTAATAGAGAGAAAGTCCATTAGTAAAGGTATAATTCTGTACAAAGGTAAAAGCAAGTAATCTTACCAGACTAGTACCTGCTGGACTTGTAAAAATGAGAAAACTTTCTTGTGATTCGATAGGCAATAGTAATTGGCTAACGAGTTTCAATTCGTACAGTTCTTGGACATAAATGCGTTCAAACGAAAACTTTTGGTACGCTTTCACATAATTTAGCAGAAAACGAAGATTGAAGTAGGAATTTCGTAACTTGTTTGCCAACGGTACCTGAAGTAGGGTGTTTTGAAAGCTGAGGACTATTTTCTTATGTGCATTAGCTTCGACACAAATTTGTTATAGCTGTTTGAAATTTTATTCCAGTTATTTGTCTCTGAAATAGTCCAAAAATAATACAATACGACTGAAGCCCTTCATGAAATGAAGGACTAAAAATAATGAAATGAATTTACACAATTGTTAAGCTCTCAGGCGTATCCGCCATGCGTGAAAATGTTGCAGGTCAATGTTCAAAAACCGTGTGTTCATTGTAAATGCATTCAGATGATGGCACACTGTGCAGACATGTACATGACGTACTTATGCCGAATCGGATGACCATCTCAGGCAAAAATTTTAATAAATATGAAAAATACCAATACATTTTTACTTTTTTTCATTTTTTCCGTCATATTTCGTTATATTGTTGGTAGTATACATATATAATAGTTCTGATAGAAAGTAAATGAGAGTGTTTGATTACACGGGCTAATAAGTTTGATACAGTGCTCACTCAGGATTCAATTCATTCGGAAAAATATTCTTGAGACATTCAAGTTAATGTTAAAACAATAACGGAACACGCTTTCTTGACCACAAAAAAAAAAAAAAATATTAGCCATTAGTACTTTGACACCATTTTTGCTCCATTGAGATTTTTATTATTTGAAGTATCTAATGTGCAGAAGCCTTAAAAGTACCAAAAAATTAAATGGAATCAATCATCTCCAAAAAAGCTTTCAAAACTCTTAATAGCCGCAAAACCCAATGGACTCTGTAATAACTGCATCTTTGGAAGCTTAACAGTAAATCAGACAACCTTAAATTAAGGCGGTTTAAAGTTCTTCATCCTGTCAGCAACAACCACCATATTCTGTTTTCTTTATTAATTTGCCTTTTTTCAGTGCTGTCCATACAAAAGCCAAATCAATTTTTTTAGGAAGGATCACAACAAGCATTTTTCATTTTCATATACGGTACTGAAATTGATTCTTCGCTCCAATACCCATTCACAATCCTAAATGTACAGTCATACCTATCCATGATGCCTATCGAACTTAACAAACGCGCAAACAAGAACTGAACAACCATCCTATCATCATCGTCCTAATAAAAAGGTCAAACCACTTTCGGCCTCGTACAAAAAACTTTCTCTTTCATTATCATCGGCATCATCATCATCGTCGATGTGGTAACGCCATCACACTGTTTTCTAACTATGTCGGCACGCTCTTCCACCGTACACACATTGGTTGCGTTACTATTAAAGTCCTTTTTCGAAATATATTGATTCGCTAGCCGCATCTTGCTTGCCAGTCAAGCTTGGCTGGCCAACACAGAACTTCATCCGAATGAATACTTTACTACGAAATACATGAACACGATTTTCGTTGCAGAAATCAATCATCAAAAACCATCTCGATGTAGTCGTTCCGTATGGTATGCAACAAACTGCTCTTCATTAATAATGGAAATTGGAGAGAATGACGCGCAAATTTTGAGCTTTTTGAAAGAAAGGTGGAGTGTGAAATCGTCGGGGGCTAGTAGTCTATTTCAAATCATAGGTTGTCTTTTTTCTTCTAATGCCAGGAGATTTATTGACCACTTTGTAGCTAATGTTAATTTGTTAGATTTTTTTCCTGTTCCAAATTCTGGGCCTTAAGTTTGGCATATTGTGATGGATGGAATGTTATAGTGGGTGTGATAAATTGTTTGAAATTTACTTTTGGATTATATGGAATAATAGGAAATGAGATGACAGTTCGCCACAAAAGTAGATTGGAAATATACATACATCAAGGACGAGAGTCAATGAATATACATACATATACATTAAAAACGCAAGTTTTTACGTATGAGTTATTTCTAAAAAATCAAAAGGCGTGTTTGTTTGCTCCCCCTATTAGTGAATTACCTGGGATAGGAATTGGTGTTGTTTTCAATACGTCTGTTGTGGATAGCATTATACTGTTATGGATAGGGGGTAAAAAAAACTCACCTAATATTAGGCGTGATTTCTTGCTCCCCCTATCTATAACAGAACAATGCTATCCAGAAAAGACGCATAGGAAACAACAACAACTCCTGTCCCAGTGGATTCACTAAAAAACAACGCCTATTATAACTCATAATTGCGCCGTTAGGCTAAGTTTACTTTTTAGGAGTCATTGTTTGTGCATAGGTAAGAGACTTTAAACTAACCCCTAGACCTGTACAAGGATTGTCGAGGGATTACTTTGCGTTTAAGATGAAATCAACATATTAACATTGTCACAGCAGTGGCCAATCTATAGTTTTATGTATTTAGTTGCACATATTTCTGAAAAAAAAGAACATTTCGAAAAAACAAGTTCAGTTTTAGCTCAGTAACAAAAACTTCTTGAAATATTTTAAAGTGCAAAGTATCACTTATGGTTTTTACAGCACATAAACTTTTACGGTAGCGGACGATTTTAATTTAAACTGAAAAAAAAACAACATCATAAATGCTGCATTAATTATATAGCAGAATAGTATGTACGCTTTGATATTATGGTGCCGGGAGCAGTGGTGGCTCGTGGGAATCAATTTAAGTGGGGCTATTCTGCAAGGACCAGTACTTACTTATATTGGAAATTTGGAAGAGTTTTTTATTCCATATTTATTTATATATATATATATATATATATATATATATATATATATATATATATATATATATATATATATAAATATATACATATATATATATATATATATATATATATATTTATATATATATATATATATATATATATATATATATATATATATATATATATATATATATATATATATATATATTTAACAACTAAAATAAAGAAATACTATGCACAAATAAGTCAATTCAGTAATGAATTCCTCCGGGAAAATACTATTAAATATTCGCATCAACTTATTGTCTATCTAGGTATTCTATGCGCCTGTTTATTGGTTGAATAAATCTATCAGCTGCTCATTAAAATTTTCAGCTTTTTTACTAATAGATAATACTGCAAATAAATTGAACCGTTTTTGACTCATTTTACTGAATTATAAGTTTTAAAAGTTTCAGTATTCTTTAGGTTGCTAAATCATCTTTCAGAATCTACTGCTAGAATTGGAGTGACAAAATGTATTTGAATTAAATTATTTGTTTGTTAAACAGAAGAAAACCTGTAATTACATTTTTTTTAAAACTTTACAATTCAGTAGCAAATGACATATTTTAGAACACTTCATCACTACATAGTAATTTTAACTGGATTAAACTGGATTATTATTATATCCCAAACTTATCTATCCTATAACATGAAGATCATATATGAAAGTTGTAACATTCAACTTAACCACAGCAAAAAAGACAGCCTTTCTTTTTTCTATCAGCACATTCTATAGTTCATCTCGTGAACTACAATTGAGGAATAGAATTTCTTTACTAGTGAATTCACTGGTACAGGCGTGCTGTTGTTTCCAATGCATATACTCTATTCTCTGCTGGATAGAGGAGCAAAAACACGCCTATTATGAAAAATATTCGAATATTTTATTTACAGTTTATAAATTTTTTTATAAAATTAAAATTATAATCATTCATATAGCTTAACAGTTCGGTTGCTTCTACTATAGTAATCACATTCAATCAAATTAAAGCAATAAATTAGATGCCCCAGGCTTTCAAAAACAGATTGTATATTTCGGGATTTGAAAATTCCAGCAAATACCCATCGACCTTGAGGTACTGTTTGGCTTTAGTAAATTTTAACTAATAAATATTTATGCTTTGAATAGCACGAAAATGAAAAATTGTCACTTCCCGCATTTGACGTAAAAAAAACTATTTCAAAGTGTCTTCAAATATAAATTAAATTGCAAACAATGTATTTGGTTTTTCTCACACATTTTAAATACAATCAACATTTTGCATAAAAAAATCATACGTACAGACCTGTCTCTATCATATCAAATCATATTTAAGCTAAGCACACAATTTTTCGATAACTTCGATAATGATAACATCAACAAGCACTGTAAAAGCAAAACCATCGTTTACTCTTCAATTGCAAAACCCAATTAGCTTAATTTAACCCACATACTTTATTCTGTTAGCGAACGACGATCAAGTAATATACCAATAGAAACTTACAGCCTAGACAGACAGCGCAGCCTAAATGGTAATTTGTCGTAAATGATCATTTAAGGGCCGTGTGTCATATGCTAATTTGGACTGATCACCACTAAATGACAAAATTATCAATCATTAAGCAAATCGCCAATGATCATCAAACTTTGGTCATTTATTCTTAAATGAAGTAAAGTTCCCCAATATAATACAAATTCCCCTTGTAAAAAGTCGCTTTTCGCATTGAAAAGGAAGAAGAAGACAACTTTTTTGAAATTTCAAATTTAAATTCGAAATATTTGAAAAATTTTAATGTAGTGCTTTCGCGGTTTGTACTCCAACTTCATCAATTAGAGCATACAAAAGGCAACATAAACTTAAAACACTTTCAATTTCTCCATTTTTCAAAAACTAATTCCTTTGAGTGACAGACAGGAAGTGACAGTATTCATCATTAACGCAAGTGCTGTGTGTCAGCAGCTTTTAAATTACTAATTTCGGTATAAATGATCATAAGTAAATTTGTAATCTAAGTGCCTGTATGTCTAGGCTCTTAATTTTAGGATTCAGTCCATTGATTACTCTTTTGGCCATTGCGTATGACTTGCACACACTTTGCGCTCATTGAATTTTTTCATTCGCTTCTTCTCTTTTTTGGGGCTAGTTTAATTTAGCCTGGCGCACATTGCATGAGGAACAGAAAATGGAAAGAGAATATGAAAAGAACATCGCGCGCATATTGCATCAGCGAAGTAAGTTCTCTTTAATTAAATTATACATACGAATTTATGTAGTGATATACAAATTT
>CANBKX010000616.1:0-23453 GCA_947369275.1 Nemotelus nigrinus | reverse complement strand
CAACCCAGTTTTGAGGAAGAAACTCGCATGTCTACCAACCGTGAAACACCCGCAATTAGACATTCAGAAAAACAAAGTGAATTTACACCACCTACGATCGTGTCAAGGCAGGAAGTACATGCTGTGCAATCTAGTTCCAATGAATATACGAATAGAGGTCGCAGGATGGATGACAGAAATAATTTACTTGAATGTTGGAATTGTTACGATCTGGGGCATAGATTTATGGATTGCACGACTTCCATACAGCGTGTTTTCTGCTTTGGCTGTGGTCGCGAGGGAATTTCAAAACCCAAATGTCCCAATTGTCAAGCGGGAAACTTGAACAGGAATGTGCTTCCCGCGGGGAGGTTGCGTATTCCTCCAGGCAATCGTTCCTCCCGACCCGAAATGACTGACGCGGCAACCAATATCGACCCGGAATTTCACCGAACACGATAAATTCCTTAGATTTTCCTTCAAGCAGGCTCCCTATCATCAATTCCGAATGTGCTTGTACTCGATCGGCCCGCAGGCGCTCGGTATCGCGCTTCCATCGAACGTGGAAATATTTTGCCAATAGGCGATGGCTTCGTAAAGCGTGTATCGACACCCTTCTGATACCGCAAGGAGAGAACCGTCCTTTCGCCATTATATCCATCAAGGGACGGGAACTTCAAGGGTTGTTGGACAGTGGTGCAAGCGTCAGTATCCTGGGAGCAGGAGCTTTGGACTTGATAGCGGAACCCAATCTATACATGCATACCATGGCATCAGATGTTCAAACTGCGTCAGGTCATACGGCTTCTGTTCTGGGATATGTTGAGACCTTGGTGAAATTTAATTCGAAATCACGTCTGTTAAGATATTTTTATATTAGATATATATATATATATATATACATATATATATATATATATATATATATATATATATATATATATATACATATATATATATATACATATATAGATATATATATATATATATATATATATATATATATATATATACATATATATATATATACATATATAGATATATATATATATATATATATATATATATATATATATATATATATATATATATATATATATATATATATATATATATATATATATATATATATATATATATATATATATATATATATATATATATATATATATATATATATATATATATATATATATATATATATATATATATATATATATATATGTATATATATATATGAGCAAACTGATTAAGGGAGATAATCTCTGGAGTGGCCGATCCGATTGAGTTAAAAATTTCGGAAAACGTAGATGTATATAGTAGGTACGTCCATGACATTCTCCAATTCAGATATCTTAAACCCTTTGGCGGCGGTGAGCGTTTTAGTGAATTTTGAGGAACTCCTATATTTCCAAGCAGTGTAAGATTTTGTTATAGAAAAGTATTGGGAATGAAAACTAATTATGTTCTTAGTTTGTTTATGATAAAGAATTGGAAATTTTGAGCCATGTGTGGGTGCAGGGTGCCTAAAAGTAGGCAAGGATTTTTTTTCAAATTTTGATTTGTCATTGCTTGTAAGAAAAACAATGGATCGTCGTGAAAATTACAGAGCGTATTGATGTTGACTAAAATTTGGCATATACAGATTTTCAGCATCAAGCGGGTAACCCTGTGGCTGTGGCAGGCTGCTAAAAAAAATCCTTCAAATCATTGACCTTCCTGAAAATTTTTTGATTTTTACAAAAATTTCAAATCTTTGATAAATTTTATCTTTTGTCCTTCATCTCAAGATAAAATTTTCAAAATTCCGATTTGCACAAGAACGGCAACCCATCACCAAATTACCTCTATTTTCAGCACTCGAAAGTTATGTTCACGAGAACTGACGACCGGATTATCCGATCATAATGAAATTTACAGGACATGTTGGTATTAGCTAGGACCAGGTCTGATAGAAGTGATTTTGAAATGCGGGCAACCCTGTGGCAGTGGTACCATCTTGAAAAACAACTGAGAAAAAAAGCATCTTTTTGGTTTATAACTTAAATTTACACAGTAATTGGAGGTTACTTTATGTAACATTTGGTGAAAATTTGGTTGAAAAATTAGTCCAGTGTAGAAATCGAAACGAAGTTCATGCAGTAAATGGACCTTTATGTGAAGTAAATGTCGTAGGAATGTCGAAAGAAAATCATGAAAGGGCTGCCAGCTATGGCAACTTTTGTAATTTTGTGGAATTTCTTTACTGATCGATTATGTCATTAGATTTGCAATTGAGAATTATCCTGCAATGAAAATTAACAACAAATATTAACGTTTTAAAAATTTGTAAAGTTTTGTCAGTGGTAACCCTTAAATTCTTTTCACCCGTAAACCTTCAATCGAAACGAAATTTACTGGTTAGGTTTAACTTAACGTGAAGCAGATTTGGTATATTTTTCGTCTTGCTGCTGACACAGGCTAACCAGCTTTAGCCATTTTCGTATATATTGCACCAACAAATGCTTAAAATAACGTACTCATATGCAAAGCATTTGCGGTAAAAATAAGAAACCAATTTTGAAATTTTCCGAGTTTTGAACATTTTTCGCCTCAAACAACGTTTAACCGCTGAAACTTTCGATGAAATCCTGCGATGAGAACGAAATTTAAAGGATAAGTTGATTTTAGTATGAGCTTGTTAAGGTCAACTTATTGCTGCTTCATTGGGAAAGTGTTTCCAGCACTGAACATTTTCATCATTTGTGTTGTAGTTGAGTTTTGATGCTTGGGATAAGGAATGGTTACACAAAATAGTGTATTACGTCTTTCCACATTTTTTTGTCAATCAAAGACAATTTCTTCAAAAATTAGTTTTCTAGCGGTTCAGGTGCGCTAGAGTTTGTTTTTTCTTTGAGTTTTGTCTTGGGATTCAGATATATACTTTTTTTTGTTATTTTGATTGCGCCAGTTTTGTTTTGCGGCTAAGAATTTCTATAAAGAACAAAAAAAAATATAATTGGGAGCAATGCGTCGCAGAACGAATAGCTGGGATCCTAGCTACACGCCTTTACAGCATCAACTGGAACGCCTAAGTTTGTTACCATCTGCTGCTCAAGCCACAAATAATACCGAGTCACATATATTAAATAATTCCTTCCCAAGGCAATCGGATTCCCATTTGTCAGAGTCCGAGGCAAGGAGAAGACGGAGCGCACGAGAGGAGGATTCTAGCTACCTTGAGGATCGCTCAAATCGACCAACTACGCCTGGCAATAATGAGGCGAGAGATCAAGTTGAAGCAAGTCCTCAGTCATCCGTTAAATTACATATATCAAAGTCGAATATTATATTTGACGGGTGTACTTCGGGTTTAACTGCACGACAGTTTATGTTTCGAGTGCTGTCTTTGGCGTTCCATCGACTATTCTGGCAACTGATTTCCATCTGCTCTTGAAAGGTAAGGCAGCCAACTGGTATTGGCGCTTTCGGGAGCAGAATTATCCTCTCATATGGAATAAATTGAGGTCGAAATTTTGAGAACGATTAAACGCATTTCGTTCCGATGTGGATATACGAATGATGTTGGATGGTCGTTTACAGAAAACGGAGAGCGGTTCCAGGACTTTTTCGACGCTCTCGAGAGTATATCTTTGCAGCTAAATATCCCTTTAACGGACTTAGACTTTCAATGCGTAGTATTTAGGAACATTTGATTATTTCAACATACCTCAAACCCCCACTCGCTCAGGTCAATCATTTGGGAGACAACCCAGTTTTGAGGAAGAAACTCGCATGTCTACCAACCGTGAAACACCCGCAATTAGACATTCAGAAAAACAAAGTGAATTTACACCACCTACGATCGTGTCAAGGCAGGAAGTACATGCTGTGCAATCTAGTTCCAATGAATATACGAATAGAGGTCGCAGGATGGATGACAGAAATAATTTACTTGAATGTTGGAATTGTTACGATCTGGGGCATAGATTTATGGATTGCACGACTTCCATACAGCGTGTTTTCTGCTTTGGCTGTGGTCGCGAGGGAATTTCAAAACCCAAATGTCCCAATTGTCAAGCGGGAAACTTGAACAGGAATGTGCTTCCCGCGGGGAGGTTGCGTATTCCTCCAGGCACTCGTTCCTCCCGACCCGAAATGACTGACGCGGCAACCAATATCGACCCGGAATTTCACCGAACACGATAAATTCCTTAGATTTTCCTTCAAGCAGGCTCCCTATCATCAATTCCGAATGTGCTTGTACTCGATCGGCCCGCAGGCGCTCGGTATCGCGCTTCCATCGAACGTGGAAATATTTTGCCAATAGGCGATGGCTTCGTAAAGCGTGTATCGACACCCTTCTGATACCGCAAGGAGAGAACCGTCCTTTCGCCATTATATCCATCAAGGGACGGGAACTTCAAGGGTTGTTGGACAGTGGTGCAAGCGTCAGTATCCTGGGAGCAGGAGCTTTGGACTTGATAGCGGAACCCAATCTATACATGCATACCATGGCATCAGATGTTCAAACTGCGTCAGGTCATACGGCTTCTGTTCTGGGATATGTTGAGACCTTGGTGAAATTTAATTCGAAATCACGTCTGATTAAGTTTTTGGTCGTTCCATCGTTGACCAACCAAGTATACCTCGGAATGGACTTCTGGGACACGTTCAAAATTGCACCGACTCAACAGGCGACGGTTGCATCCCTTTCTGAAGTTCCAGCCCCGGCGTTTCACACTCTGTCTTCTGAGGAGCAGTCCCGATTACAGCGCGTCATACATCAGTTTCCCTCTTATAACATCAATGGCTTGGGTAAGACTACTTTAGTCTCTCATCATATTGACACCAGGTTCGCAAAACCCATTAAACAGCAGCATTATTCGGTGTTCCCAGTCATACAGAAACTGATGTATGCTGAACTAGATCGCATGCTGTTCTTAGGAGTCATTGAGGAAAGTAGAAGCGCTTGGAGTTCACCAGTCACGCTTGTACGGAAGCCTGGCAAAGTACGGCTATGTTTGGATGCCAGACGACTGAATGAGGTAGCCCTGAAAGATGCATATCCATTACTTCTCATTGATGGCTTATTGGCACGTTTACAGTCCACTTAATTTATTACGAGTTTGGACCTTAAAGACGCTTTTTGGCAAATACCGTTAGATGCAGAATCTAGGGAGAAGACTGCGTTTACCGTTCCTGGCCACCCATTATATCATTTCACAGTGATACCGTTTGGTCTATGTTACGCTCCTCAGACCATGTGCCGACCAATGCACAAAGTGATTCCTCACGAGCTTCATGACAAGGTTTTTGTTTATCTCGACGATTTGCTCGTTACTAGCTTTTCTTTTGACGAACATTTGGATCTACTTTCCAAGGTGGCGCAGCTGCTTCACGCAGCTAAATTGACAATTTATGTCAAGAAGAGCAAGTTCGTACAGCGAGAGATCAAATACCTTGGATACGTGGTTAGTGATAGAATCCTCAAGGCAGATCCAGAGAAAATCTCCGGAATTGTAGGCTACCCTACACCTAAGTCTGCAAAGGAGGTCCGGCGATTCATGGGAATGGCGGGATGGTATCGGCTTTTTATCCCCAATTTTGCGGCACTGTCATCAGCCCTGACGGATTTGCTGAAGGGTTAGCGCTCGTTTCAGTGGACAAATGCTGCTAATATTGCTTTCTTAGAGATTAAAAGACTGTTGATTTCGGCACCAGTGTTAGCTAATCCCGATTTCTCCCGAAGATTTTTCATCCAGTGTGATGCTAGTGCCACCGGGATCGGGAGTGTCCTATTCCAGAAAGATGATTATGGTGGAGCGCCAATCGACCCAATCGCTTTTATGTCTGTAAAACTTAACGCTGCGCAGCTTAACTACAGTGTTACTGAATTGGAATGCTTGGCTGCGGTGCAGAGCGTTAAGAGATTCAGAGCACATATCGAAGGGTTGCCTTTCACCATTATCACTGAACATGCTTGCCTTAAATGGATCATGGGACAGCAAGACCTCACTGGTAGATTGGCTCGCTGGAGCTTGAAACTGCAGTCTTTTGATTTTAACCTCGAGCATCGTAATTGAGCTCACAACGTTATTCCAGACGCACTATCGAGAGTTTGCGGATCAATCGAAACAAGGCAATCTCTAAGAGGTCACTTGCCTGAGCACTACAGGCTTGCTGAGGTAATCGCTGATACGGCATTCCAAGCTCCTGAGTATTTGGACCTCATCGCCCAAATTGAAAAGAACCCTGATGATTTTAAGAATGTGCACGTTAGGGAGGGACGTGTGTTCATTACTACCGGAACACACCAAGACTTGTGCACCGATAGACCTCGAATAAAATGATGGATCCCTGAGAGTGAACGAGAGCAGTTGATCATGCGGGCACATGATGATCCTGGGGGGTCTCATTGTGGGATTCGAAAGACTTTGGAGCTGTTGCAAAGATATTATTACTGGCCGCAGTTGAGGAAACAAGACAAAGAGACATTTCTTCCTGTACCGTTTGCAAACAGGTCAAGCCTTCGAATCGTGCCATGAGGCCACACATTGGGAATCTACGGGAACGACTGTTCATCGATTTCATGGGCCCATACCCTCGTTTGAAGGCAGGGAATACTCAGTTGCTCGTGGTGTTGGATCATTTCAGCAAGTTTATATGGCTCAAGGCCATACCCAAAGCCACATCGGAAGCAGTCGTGAAGTTTCTAAAGAACGATATCTTTTTGACGTATGGGGTACCGGAGTTCGTGCACTCGGACAACGGTGTACAATTTACATCTAAATGTTTCAAAACTTTTCTTCTTGAGTACGGAGTCCAGCACATCACTACACCCCTGTGCTCACCGTAGGCTAATGCATCCGAGCGTGTACACCGCTCCATACTTATTGCCATTCGCGTCTAGGTTGGTGATGATCACAGGAATTGGGATGAGCTGCTGGTCGAATCATGTGCAGCATTTCGAAATGTTGTTCATGAGGCGACTGGTTGTTCACCTCATTTTCTTTTGTTCAGTTTTCACCGTATCCAGCATGGCAACGAATATAAGTTACTCAGACAAATGCAGACATTGGATGATGGAGAGATAGAGTTCTGTCCCCATACAGACAGGATGCGGTGGATGCAGGATAGAGTGAAGGCTAAATTGACTGAAGCTCACGCTAGAGGAGTCCGGGTGTACGATCTCCGGAGTCGCACAAAAACTTTTATCCCAGGTCAGGTAGTCTTCGTACGGAACTTTGCACTTAGTAGCGCTGCGGACCGATTCGCAGCTAAACTTGCCCCTAAGTTCCTAAGGGCTATTGTACGAAGGAAGTTAGGTGAAGTATCCTATGAGCTTGCTGATGAAAATGGAAAAACAAAAGGTGTCTATCATGCAAAAGACATAAAACCGTGATGAACTAACGAAAATGACCCGGCATTTTGAGGACTCTTCTCAGGGTAGGTTGGCCCCACTTTTTGTGACAATTTAATATTTCCGGCCTTAAGCATGTATATTCCGGACTAAAGTATAGCAAAATGGGAAAATCGAATGAAAAATCAGCTGGGCGCCGAAAGAATTGGTTAGTGTTAGAAGATAGCTGTTTGTTTTGCCGTTGGTAATAGTATCCAAGTAGGTTTAACTTTTCAACTGGTAACATTTCAGTTAAGTGTAACTTTTAACCTCGATAGTCGTAGTTTTGTGAATCCTTGAAACCAGCCTATGCAGTATTTGTGATCCATTTTATTTTGGATGACAGTAGTGTGATGGTAATAGGTTATGCTGAAGTATGCAGATAATTGATTCTCATGAAAGTTTATCACTGGATCAGAGTATGCTTATTTCCAACGTCTAAAAATATTATTTAAAATGCGAGCTAACAAGTAAACAATTGCAATATGTCGTGTTGAAAACAAATGTTCAAAACTCTGTCAACTGATATCTATTCACCACAAATTGGTACCTGCTTTGAATTATTAGTGCATTCAGCAGTCGTCTAAACAAAAAAAAACCATGAGAGTCCGTGACCTAACGAGCTACATAGCGCGCAAGGCAGAGCAATATCTTCGAGCCTATGAATTGCACGACTCCAATCTGGTGATAGATGGTGATAATTTGGCTTGCAATCTCTTCAAAGACGTCACGAACTATAATCCGGCATTTGGTGGCGATTTCTATTTCGAACTGACTGAAACTGCGAATCCCAAACGTAGAACTGCCTCGATACTCCAGTGACTTAGTCCATTTTCGAATGTACATTAACAATTCTTTGGTTGAGAACTTCCTTTTCGAGGTCTGTAATGAGCTAGCGTTAAAAATGCTACAGTATATTTTTACTATCGTTTATCAACCAGATTCACCTGATTTACGCTACCGTCAACCAGATTCACCTGGTTTACGCTACCTCACACGAGTGGTACGTCTGACAAACGTCCATTCCAAAACACTAAAGTCGTTGGAGCTGCAATTCACATATGACCCGCGTACTGTCGATGTGAACGGCTTCAAAGCAATATTTTGAGATTTCAAAGACCATGATAACATATTTGAAAGTATCAGAAGAATTCCTAGTCGGTGGCAGTTGTATTTCATAGCGATATCCATCTGGGCCCGAGAATTCCAACGTGCAACATATATTCATTTGCACTCGCTTATCATATGTATAATTGCGCTGTTTATTATTGATGATAACATCGAGCCCATAAGAGACCCTAAAAGACTTCAAAAGAAATTCGGGAAAATCGCCACCAAGGCAAGAAATAAGCAATCTAAGCTAGCTGCAATGAACGAACTAAATCAGGAAGCAAGTAACGATGAAGGTCACACAGCAATCGAAACCTTATAAAGTGAAATGCCGCAGAGCAGAGAAAGGCAGCAACGTCCAATACACGAACCGATTGACAGTGAATGACATTGTGACAAATGAAATGTACCGTCATAGTACTAAATAAAAATGTCTCATCAGCTGTTAACTGTGTTCCAGACTGTACCTGGAATTTGGACATGCTCTAAGGAATGGAATAGATGGGAATCACGCTAGAGGGTCTGGAAGAGAACCGCTCTTGCGGTAAGATGAAAAAATTTTTGAACAAAGAAAAAGAGTGGCTTTGGGCGATTTGAAGCAGAAAGTTGATAAGAAGAAGTTCGAGGAAACTTGGGTGTTGAAAGTACAAAAGTGGAGATTGCCGAAGAGGAGGAGGAAAATTGTTGAAACGAAAATTGATTAATAGCTGAAGATGGACGAAGGAACAAAGGCGATCGATGACTAGTGCTGCATTTGGGCGGGATCAGGATCATCCAATTGCTCAGGCATTGCGTCACCAGATAAGTGGTTACTAATTTGATGATTTATTCCGTTTTTTTTTATGGAAACCCAACTTTAAAAGAAATTGCATGCACTATTTAAATTGATTTAGTTTGAATTAAATTAAAGCAGTTATAATGAATGAGTTGAGAGCCTACGGGCCTTGCGAACAACGATATTACTCATATTAAACGATATTACTTAAAGTTATTGAATCAATGATTGCTGCCTTTAATTTGGCTTGTTTGAGTTGCTTCAAGAATTGGTTTCAAATTAATAATTGAATCAGGTTTACTTTCGATTTTGCTTTTGGTTTTGAATACTGAGCTGCTTGTGGTGTTGGATCATTTCAGCAAGTTTATATGGCTCAAGGCCATACACAAAGCCACATCGAAAGCAGTCGTGAAGTTTCTAAAGAACGATATGTTTTTTACGTATGGGGTACCGGAGTTTGTGCACTCGGACAACGGTGTACAATTTACATCTAAATGTTTCAAAACTTTTCTCCTTGAGTACGGAGTCCAGCTCATCACTACACCCCTGTGCTCACCGCAGGCTAATGCATCCGAGCGTGTACACCGCTCCATACTTATTGCCATTCGCGTCTAGGTTGGTGATGATCACAGGAATTGGGATGAGCTGCTGGTCAAATCATGTGCAGCATTTCGAAATGTTGTTCATGAGGCGACTGGTTGTTCACCTCATTTCCTTTTGTTCTGTTTTCACCGTATCCAGCATGGCAACGAATATAAGTTACTCAGACAAATGCAGGCATTGGATGATGGAGAGATAGAGTTCTGTCCTCATACAGACAGTATGCGGTGGATGCAGGATAGAGTGAAGGCTAAATTGACTGAAGTTCACGCAAGAGGAGTCCGGGTGTACGATCTCCGGAGTCGCACAAAAACTTTTATCCCAGGTCAGGTAGTCTTCGTACGGAACTTTGCACTTAGTAGCGCTGCGGACCGATTCGCAGCTAAACTTGCCCCTAAGTTTCTAAGGGCTATTGTACGAAGGAAGTTAGGTGAAGTATCCTATGAGCTTGCTGATGAAAATGGAAAAACAATAGGTGTCTATCATGCAAAAGACATAAAACCGTGATGAACTAACGAAAATTGCCCGGCATTTTGAGGACTCGTCTCAGGGTAGGTCGGCCCCACTATTTGTGACAATTTAATATTTCTGGCCTTAAGCATGTATATTCCGGACGATAGTATAGCAAAATGGGAAAATCGAATGAAAAATCAGCTGGGCGCTGAAAGAAGTGGTTAGTGTTAGAAGATAGCTGGATGTTTTGCCGTTGGTAATAGTTACCAAGTAGGTTTAACTTTTCAACTGGTAGCATTTCAGTTAAATGTAACTTTGAACCTCGATAGTCGTAGTTTTGTGAATCCTTGAAACCAGCCTATGCAGTATTTGTGATCTATTTTATTTTGGATGACAGTAGTGTGATAGTAATAGGTTATGATAGATAGTTGATTCTCATGAAAGTTTATCACTGGATCAGAGTATGCTTATTTCCAACGTCTAAAAATATTATTTAAAGTGCGAGCTAACAAGTAAACAATTGCAATATGTCGTGTTTAGAGATGGGACTGCTCCTGCGATCATTGCTACTAATCGCACTGCTTTTTGAAAAGAGCAGTGAGCAGTGCGATTGCTCTCTGCTCATGCTGTTCAATTGCTCACTGCTCTTTTGCAGAGCAGATAGTTTTATGAAGAGCAGTGAGCAGTGCGATTGCTCTCTGCTCATGCTGTTCAATTGCTCACTGCTCTTTTGCAGAGCAGATAGTTTTATGAAGAGCAGTGAGCAATTTGATTGTTTTCTGCTCATGCTGTTCAACTGCTCATTGCTCTTTTGCAATACAGAAAATTTAAAATGCTCATCTATTCAGATTCTTTTCTTTCTACCCTTGCGAGTATTTTCGGACTTGCAAGTATTTTATTCAATTATTCAAAGAGTTTTTAGGGCAAAAGTAGCTGATATCGGACAAAATCGGCGAATTTTGGGTTAGAGTGGTTTGGGACATAACGGGCCAAGACCTATTGCTGTGATACAAAAATTTCGGTTTTGTAGGGGAGTAACAGGTTTTTTGGCCATAGTTTGCAAAAACTGCCTTAATGGCGCTTTCGATGATTGAAAGTGGTCGGGGAGTATATTGGTGATATATTAAGGGCGACAAAATTTTTGATAGGGGAAATTGGGCAAAAACGTCCATATTTTCCTAAAAATTGTCTATGGTCTAGCATAGAGATGTGCTTAACTGCTCTTTTTACTGAGCAGTGATTGCAGAGAGCAGTTTGAGCAAAGAGCAGTTTAGAGTAGCAGCTATTCTCTTCATAAAACTATCTGCTCTGCAAAAGAGCAGTGAGCAATTGAACAGCATGAGCAGAGAGCAATCGCACTGCTCACTGCTCTTTTCAAAGAGCAGTGCGATTAGTAGCAATGATCGCAGGAGCAGTCCCATCTCTAAACACGACATATTGCAATTGTTTACTTGTTAGCTCGCACTTTAAATAATATTTTTAGGCATTAGAAATAAGCATACTCTGATCCAGTGATAAACTTTCATGAGAATCAACTATCTATCATAACCTATTACTATCACACTACTGTCATCCAAAATAAAATGGATCACAAATACTGCATAGGCTGGTTTCAAGGATTCACAAAACTACGAGTATCGAGGTTCAAAGTTACATTTAACTGAAATGTTACCAGTTGAAAAGTTAAACCTACTTGGTAACTATTACCAACGGCAAAACATCCAGCTATCTTCTAACACTAACCACTTCTTTCAGCACCCAGCTGATTTTTCATTCGATTTTCCCATTTTGCTATACTATCGTCCGGAATATACATGCTTAAGGCCGGAAATATTAAATTGTCACAAATAGTGGGGCCGACCTACCCTGAGAAGAGTCCTCAAAATGCCGGGCAATTTTCGTTAGTTCATCACGGTGTTATGTCTTTTGCATGATAGACACCTATTGTTTTTCCATTTTCATCAGCAAGCTCATAGGATACTTCACCTAACTTCCTTCGTACAATAGCCCTTAGAAACTTAGGGGCAAGTTTAGCTGCGAATCGGTTCGCAGCGCTACTAAGTGCAAAGTTCCGTACGAAGACTACCTGACCTGGGATAAAAGTTTTTGTGTGACTCCGGAGATCGTACACCCGGACTTCTCTAGCGTGAACTTCAGTAAATTTAGCCTTCACTCTATCCAGCGAGTGCAAATGAATATATGTTGCACGTTGAAATCCTCGGGCCCAGATGGATATCGCTATGAAATACAACTGCCACCGACTAAGAATTCTTCTGATACTTTCAAATATGTTATCATGGTCTTTGAAATCTCAAAATATTGCTTTGAAGCCGTTCACATCGACAGTATGCGGGTCATATGTGAATTGCAGCTCCAACGACTTTAGTGTTTTGGAATGGGCGTTTGTCAGACGTACCACTCGTGCGAGGTAGCGTAAATCAGGTGAATCTGGTTGACGGTAGCGTAAATCAGGTGAATCTGGTTGATAAACGATAGTAAAAATATACTATAGCATTTTCAACGCAACCTCACTACAGACTTCGAAAAGGAAGTTCTCAACCAAAGAATTGTTACTGTGCATTCGAAGATGGACTAGGTCACTGGAGTATCGAGGCAGTTCTACGTTTAGGATTCGCAGTTTCATTCAGTTCGAAATAGAAGTCGCCACCAAATGCCGGATTATAGTTCGTGACGTCTTTGAAGAGATTGCAAGCCAAATTATCACCATCTATCACCAGATTGGAGTCGTGTAATTCATAGCCTCGAAGATATTGCTCTGCCTTGCGAGCTGTGAAGCTTGTTCGGTCACGGACTCTCATGGTTTTTTTTTTTTTTTTTTTAGACGACTGCTGAATGCATTAATAATTCAAAGCATGTACAAAATTGTGGTGAATGGATGTCAGTTGACAGAGTTTTGAACATTTGTCTTCAACGCGACTAGAGATGTGCTTAACTGCTCTTTTTACTGAGCAGTGATTGCAGAGAGCAGTTTGAGCAAAGAGCAGTTTAGAGTAGCAGCTATTCAATCGCAATTGCGATTGCAGTTTCGTGCGTACGAAAAACTGCTTGCTACTTTTGATTGCTCATTGCGAGTGTTTGCTCGTTACCTTCTCATCGCCTTCGATTTGTGCTTGATACAGCGATTTCTAGCCTCAGATTGCAATCGCATTGTATGCTTACAATGTGACTATAGTTTTCCGTGGCGATGGATGCTCATGTTTAGAACAGATGTACGTTGCCTGCATTAATTCGGCACTTGCTAGCAGAAGAATGTATTGCCAAGTGCTCGGTAAATCGTATAGTAGTTTTGTGGTTTTAAAAATGTCATACATTGGATGCACGCAACATCGTGAAATGTTATTATGGATGTACAGTATTATGCAGTATGTAATTTAATTTCGAAAATTTATTTTTCCTGGCTAATCTAAAACAATCGGTTTTCCACTTCGCCTCACCGAAGCGTGAAGTTTGTCGAAAATTTTATTGAGAAATGATAACAAAATTTTTACGTGTATTAAACATGCACCCATAAGTCACAACCCCGGTAGGGTTGGAGTGCAGTCACGAGCACCGCCGCAGAAGCCAACTGGCGAACCAAAAAGGATCTCAACAGTTTTAGTGCTACTCTCAGTTTTTCGGGCAGATTTGATTATGACGTATCTTAGAAACTAGGCCGCTTTTTCCCAGATTTGTGTGGAAATTTCATCCGAAACAACTCAGAAAGGTCCCCAAATTCATGGTAGACAAAAATTTTTTTTTGGAAATTATGGACGTTTTTGCCCAATTTCCCCTATCAAACATTTTTGTCGCCCTTAATATATCACTAATATACTCCCCGACCACTTTCAATCATCGAAAGCGCCATAAAGGCAGTATTTGCAAACTATGGCCAAAAAACCTGTTACTCCCCTACAAAACCGAAATTTTTGTATCACAGCAATAGGTCTTGGCCCGTTATGTCCCAAACCACTCTAACCCAAAATTGGCCGATTTTGTCCGATATCAGCTACTTTTGCCCTAAAAACTCTTTGAATAATTGAATAAAATACTTGCAAGTCCGCAAATACTCGCAAGGGTAGAAAGAAAAGAATCTGAATAGATGAGCATTTTAAATTTTCTGTATTGCAAAAGAGCAATGAGCAGTTGAACAGCATGAGCAGAAAACAATCAAATTGCTCACTGCTCTTCATAAAACTATCTGCTCTGCAAAAGAGCAGTGAGCAATTGAACAGCATGAGCAGAGAGCAATCGCACTGCTCACTGCTCTTCATAAAACTATCTGCTCTGCAAAAGAGCAGTGAGCAATTGAACAGCATGAGCAGAGAGCAATCGCACTGCTCACTGCTCTTTTCAAAGAGCAGTGCGATTAGTAGCAATGATCGCAGAAGCAGTCCCATCTCTAAACACGACATATTGCAATTGTTTACTTGTTAGCTCGCACTTTAAATAATATTTTTAGACGTTGGAAATAAGCATACTCTGATCCAGTGATAAACTTTCATGAGAATCAACTATCTATCATAACCTATTACTATCACACTACTGTCATCCAAAATAAAATGGATCACAAATACTGCATAGGCTGGTTTCAAGGATTCACAAAACTACGACTATCGAGGTTCAAAGTTACATTTAACTGAAATGTTACCAGTTGAAAAGTTAAACCTACTTGGTAACTATTACCAACGGCAAAACATCCAGCTATCTTCTAACACTAACCACTTCTTTCAGCGCCCAGCTGATTTTTCATTCGATTTTCCCATTTTGCTATACTATCTTCCGGAATATACATGCTTAAGGCCGTAAATATTAAATTGTCAAAAATAGTGGGGCCGACCTACCCTGAGAAGAGTCCTCAAAATGCCGGGCAATTTTCGTTAGTTCATCACGGTTTTATGTCTTTTGCATGATAGACACCTATTGTTTTTCCATTTTCATCAGCAAGCTCATAGGATACTTCACCTAACTTCCTTCGTTCAATAGCCCTTAGAAACTTAGGGGCAAGTTTAGCTGCGAATCGGTCCGCAGCGCTACTAAGTGCAAAGTTCCGTACGAAGACTACCTGACCTGGGATAAAAGTTTTTGTGCGACTCCGGAGATCGTACACCCGGACTCCTCTAGCGTGAACTTCAGTAAATTTAGCCTTCACTCTATCCAGCGAGTGCAAATGAATATATGTTGCACGTTGGAATCCTCGGGCCCAGATGGATATCGCTATGAAATACAACTGCCACCGACTAGGAATTCTTCTGATACTTTCAAATATGTTATCATGGTCTTTGAAATCTCAAAATATTGCTTTGAAGCCGTTCACATCGACAGTATGCGGGTCATATGTGACTTGCAGCTCCAACGACTTTAGTGTTTTGGAATGGACGTTTGTCAGACGTACCACTCGTGTGAGGTAGCCATAGACATATAAAGAATGGACACGAAATGATAATCCATGAACCCGTACGTGAATGAAGCATTTTTACTACATATGCAACTTACTCTCTGCAAAAAAGCTTTCCCCTCAATGCCGCACACTATACCCTTCTGCGCTGTTGACTCTCTATGTAAACAAACATTTCCATACATTTCTATTGTTGTGAACATGGTCGATTTTCGGGTTAGTTGGAATAGCAGGGAAAATAAAATATGTGTCACATGGGGCACAAATTTCAAAATTAATCAAATTTTCTGAATGAAATTTGATATTATTTTGTAAGGGGAGGTCGAAGATGTTGCTTGCACACATATAACAACCATTTCTTTCCACAATTCGAAAGCTTTCTATCCTAAATCCGGTAAAAAGAGGTACATTGATTTAAATTGAATTTGTACTTACATCACACATTCTAGGGCGAAATCCTATGAGTAATTGGTGCAAAACACTTTTTACTTTCACACTGTTTATTGATCAATCTAAACATTTATACTTTTAATTGATGAAAACACGAAAATAAAACATGTGTCAAACCGCCCGATCGCCATTTTTATTGATTGCTTTTGTTCATAGGCGGGGAAAGCTTGATAGCGTGTAGGGGCATTAAGTTTGATCAATTATATAAATTGACGTCATTTAGGTGAAGAAAATTGTTCGAATGATGAAAACCGGTGTGAATGAACGATTTAAAGTAGCACAAGTAAACTTCGTAATTGACTTGGGCTACTATTTACGAATGCTGCTTGCAGATTATGATGCTAAATGATCTATACGCATGTAGATGTTTTATGTTACGTTGGTAGGCAAACCGGTTGATTGAAATTAAATTAGCAAGTGTTTTGGTCGCGAAAATTTTATATCAGTTTGATTTCAAATATATCTATTTTAGGGAATTTAAGGGAATTTTAGATTTGATGGCTGTGTTTGTCTGCAAATTAAATTTTCTAAATGGTATTTCTTACACTATAGTTTACTTTTTTATGTTAATAGAAAATACGTTGAATAAGGTGGCTAATCAAGAAATAATATTATTGTTGTTGCATTATTTGCGTCATAGGTATAAAATTAATTATAAAAGACATACAGTGAGAAATGTAATAACAATAAATAAATCAACCAAATTTTTTGAAACAAAGCATCGGTCAGAAAGGCCTAAAATCTTATCTGAGTGTGAAAAAAGTGGATTATCAGAAAAATTATGAAAATCCCTAAATTAAGTGCCCCAGTTTTACAAATTAAGGTGAACAAACCAGTTGAAAAGAAAGTCTCTACTCAAATTATTCGAAATTCAAAAAAGAAAGCGAATTTAAAGGGCAGAATGGCGGAAGCTAACCTTATAATAGTTTAAAAAAAATTGATTTGTTAAATAACGTTTCGCTTTGGAGTGCGCAAAAAAGCCAAAATAATTCTGGAAGTCCATAATTTTTGTTGCTGAAGTAAAAATTAATGTTTTTGAATCTAATAAGCGGCAATATGTTCGGCGAATGTTTAATACAGAGTTTAGGAGGGAACATACTACTTCCACTGTAAAATACAGCGGAGGAAACATTATGCTATATATAGATTTTGTGAATGGTAGGATGGATCAAACGTGTTGCCTGGATATTCTTAAAAGAAATATTAAACAAAGTGCTGAAAAATAAGGCATTTTATACAATTTTCGCATGTATCCGGAGCAATGTAGGCTTTGGGCTATTTGTTACTGTCCAAATGCTGGACTGTAGGGTGGAATCTCTAGGGTGGAAACGTAATTTATTAATTTTGAAAAACCTATTTTACCTGTAATAAATATGTCCGTTTGCTACAAAAAAGTGCGGTTATTTTACATACAATGGAGGGACGATTTGTAGAGTGGGAAGATAATTTAAAACAAAAGGATCGCTAATTTCGGGAAATAACCTATTTAACCTGAAATAAATACGTCCACTTGGTTGAAAAAAGCCAAGACTTTACATGCGATGTAGGGACAAATTTGTAGGGTGGGAACATAATGTAAAACAAAGGGATCACGAATTTTGAAAAAATATGTTTTACCTGAAAGAAATATATCCTTTTGTTACAAGAAAAGTGCGAAGAATTTTGTATATGACGTTGGGACGATTTGTCGGGCAAAAAGGTAATTAAAAACATGTGCTTAAGGATCATTTCGTACAAGAAATGTGCGAAGAATCTGTATTCGCACATTTTGAAAGCAAAATTTACGGCGAGTGGAAGCGTTAATATTCGTATTGAGCAAAATGAAGTGTAGTGTTGTGAATTGTGATAGTGATTATAAACGCAGTGCGAGGGCGATTTCTTTTTTCCGGTAAGTAAACAATATTTGAATTTACCACAGCAAATATTGCAAGTAAAACTTGTGTCGAAATAGACGCCGCGATATGTGAAGTGATTTTTTCAGACAAAGGCTATACAGCTTGAGCGCATTTAGAGGGATAAAAATGTACCTTCAAAATTACAAAATAGTACCATTTTAAATAATACAATAAAATATTATCGGCTTTAGCTTTAGAGACGATATACGTTGTCTATGCTGATTTATAGACTAGAAGGGAACCAGATCACAAATCAATAACCTCTATAAATTGTTTGTTTTTTGTGGATGCCGAGAATTTTCTAACATTATTTGCGCGTAAATGTCTTGAGTGTATATATAATTTGAAACTTTTTTAATACTCGTTAGATTAAAACATTTATTTCAGATTGTTTTCTTTGAATAGTTTTTGAGCCTAATAAAGTGACTCAGTGCCGCTGAAATTGAATTTAGAATTTCTCTACCAAATAAATCCAAGTGAAGTTTTTTTTCACGGAATTATGCTTAGTGACACGGCAACAATTAGGTCTGTTCGCGTGCTACAATTAATTGCAATGAAGCCGTTTATGTACTTCGTTTTACTCAATGCTGAAAATTTCGCCTCTTTCAGTAAATTTCAGTAGAGTCTGAGCTATTGAAAAACAGTGAAAAATGTGAAACGCGTGTCGCGAGTAAAAATTTCCAAATGTGCGCGGCGTAAAGTTTTTGCGTAATGTTGTTTTGAAGATCGAATATTTTTGTGGCGATAATTTATCACCACTTAGAATGACTTTATAATTACTATTGTTCTCACAAAAACCGACAACTGAATCTTTTCCGGAAATGCAATCAGAGCGTTTTCGTACTTTTCCTGAATGTTCCCCACCACATGATTCACAAAAATTCTGTGACTGAAAGTACGCGAACAGACTTCAGCTCTGCTCAGAGCTAATCATTCTCATAAAAAAAAACCTGTTCAGCTGCCGCACAACTAATTGAAATACTACGCACAGTTTTAATGCAAATCGAAACTCATTGATTGACGTGAATTACATTACATCAATATTAACAAATTTTTATTTGCACCAAAAAAGTTGCCCTTTAATTTTACAATATTTCACGCCGCCCTCGTCATACAAACACATTGCGACCTCTCGCTCACACAACTACACCAGAGGTCGAAAATTGCTTCATTTCTCTCGGCCCATTTCGTATCCATTCCTCTCTATATCTATGGAGGTAGCGTAAATCAGGTGAATCTGGTTGATAAACGATAGTAAAAATATACTATAGCATTTTCAACGCAACCTCACTACAGACTTCGAAAAGGAAGTTCTCAACCAAAGAATTGTTAATGTACATTCGAAGATGGACTAGGTCACTGGAGTATCGAGGCAGTTCTACGTTTAGGATTCGCAGTTTCAGTCAGTTCGAAATAGAAGTCGCCACCAAATGCCGGATTATAGTTCGTGACGTCTTTGAAGAGATTGCAAGCCAAATTATCACCATCTATCACCAGATTGGAGTCGTGTAATTCATATGCTCGAAGATATTGCTCTGCCTTGCGAGCTGTGAAGCTTGTTAGGTCACGGACTCTCATGGTTTTTTTTTTTTTTTTTTTTTTTTTTTTGTAGACGACTGATGAATGCATTAATAATTCAAAGCATGTACAAAATTGTGGTGAATGGATATCAGTTGACAGAGTTTTGAACATTTGTCTTCAACGCGACTAGAGATGTGCTTAACTGCTCTTTTTACTGAGCAGTGATTGCAGAGAGCAGTTTGAGCAAAGAGCAGTTTAGAGTAGCAGCTATTCAATCGCAATTGCGATTGCAGTTTCGTGCGTACGAAAAACTGCTTGCTACTTTTGATTGCTCATTGCCGGTGTTTGCTCGTTACCTTCTCATCGCCTTCGATTTGTGCTTGATACAGCGATTTCTAGCCTCAGATTGCAATCGCATTGTATGCTTACAATGTGACTATAGTTTTCCGTGGCGATGGATGCTCATGTTTAGAACAGATGTACGTTGCCTGCATTAATTCGGCACTTGCTAGCAGAAGAATGTATTGCCAAGTGCTCGGTTAATCGTATAGTAGTTTTGTGGTTTTAAAAATGTCATACATTGGATGCAAGCAACATCGTGAAATGTTATTATGGATGTACAGTATTATGCAGTATGTAATTTAATTTCGAAAATTTATTGTTCCTGGCTAATCTAAAACAATCGGTTTTCCACTTCGCCTCACCGAAGCGTGAAGTTTGTCGAAAATTTTATTGAGAAATGATAACAAAATTTTTACGTGTATTAAACATGCACCCATAAGACACAACCCCGGTAGGGTTGGAGTGCAGTCACGAGCACCGCCGCAGAAGCCAACTGGCGAACCAAAAAGGATCTCAACATTTTTAGTGCTACTCTCAGTTTTTCGGGCAGATTTGATTTTGACGTGTCTTAGAAACTAGGCCGCTTTTTCTCAGATTTGTGTGGAAATTTCACCCGAAACAACTCAGAAAGGTCCCCAAATTCATGGTAGACAAAAATTTTTTTTTTTGGAAATTATGGACGTTTTTGCCCAATTTCCCCTATCAAACATTTTTGTCGCCCTTAATATATCACTAATATACTCCCCGACCACTTTCAATCATCGAAAGCGCCATCAAGGCAGTTTTCGCCAAACTATGGCAAAAAACCCCTTACTCCCCTACAAAACCGAAATTTAGGTAGCTGATATCGGACAAAATCGGCCAATTTTGGGTTAGAGTGGTTTGGGACATAACGGGCCAAGACCTTTTGCTGTGATACAAAAAATTTCGGTTTTGTAGGGGAGTAACAGGTTTTTTGGCCATAGTTTTGCAAAAACTGCCTTTATGGCGCTTTCGATGATTGAAAGTGGTCGGGGGAGTATATTGGTGATATATTAAGGGCGACAAAATTTTTGATAGGAGAAATTGGGCAAAAACGTCCATATTTTCCCCAAAAATTGTCTATGGTCTAGCATGAATTTGGGAAGCTTTCTGAGTTGTTTTGGGCGAAATTTCCATACCAATCTGGAAAAAAAGGCGGCATAGTCTCGAAGATACGGCAAAAGTAGCTGAAATCGGACAAAATCGGCCAATTTTGGGTTAGAGTGGTTTGGGACATAACGGGCCAAGACCTATTGCTGTGATACAAAAATTTCGGTTTTGTAGGGGGAGTAAGGGGTTTTTTGGCCATAGTTTGGCGAAAACTGCCTTGATGGCGCTTTCGATGATTGAAAGTGGTGGGGAGTATATTAGTGATATATTAAGGGCGACAAAAATGTTTGATAGGGGAAATTGGGCAAAAACGTCCATAATTTCAAAAAAAATTTTTTGTCTACCATGAATTTGGGGACCTTTCGAGTTGTTTCGGGTGAAATTTCCACACAAATCTGGGAAAAAGCGGCCTAGTTTCTAAGATAGGTCAAAATCAAATCTGCCCGAAAAACTGAGAGTAGCACTAAAAATGTTGAGATCCTTTTTGGATCGCCAGTTGGCTTCTGCGGCGGTGCTCGTGACTGCACTCCAACCCTACCGGGGTTGTGACTTATGGGTGCATGTTTAATACCACGTAAAAATTTTGTTATCATTTCTCAATAAAATTTTCGACAAACTTCACGCTTCGGTGAGGCGAAGTGGAAAACCGATTGTTTTAGATTAGCCAGGAAAAATAAATTTTCGAAATTAAATTACATACTGCATAATACTGTACATCCATAATAACATTTCACGATGTTGCTTGCATCCAATGTATGACATTTTTAAAAACCACAAAACTACTATACGATTTACCGAGCACTTGGCAATACATTCTTCTGCTAGCAAGTGCCGAATTAATGCAGGCAACGTACATCTGTTCTTAACATGAGCATCCATCGCCACGGAAAACTATAGTCACATTGTAAGCATACAATGCGATTGCAATCTGAGGCTAGAAATCGCTGTATCAAGCACAAATCGAAGGCGATGAGAAGGTAACGAGCAAACACTGGCAATGAGCAATCAAAAGTAGCAAGCAGTTTTTCGTACGCACGAAAACTGCAATCGCAATTGCGATTGAATAGCTGCTACTCTAAACTGCTCTTTGCTCAAACTGCTCTCTGCAATCACTGCTCAGTAAAAAGAGCAGTTAAGCACATCTCTAGTCGCGTTGAAGACAAATGTTCGAAACTCTGTCAACTGATATCCATTCACCACAATTTTGTACATGCTTTGAATTATTAATGCATTCAGCAGTCGTCTAAAAAAAAAAAAAAAAAAAAAAAAAACCATGAGAGTCCGTGACCGAACAAGCTTCACAGCTCGCAAGGCAGAGCAATATCTTCGAGGCTATGAATTACACGACTCCAATCTGGTGATAGATGGTGATAATTTGGCTTGCAATCTCTTCAAAGACGTCACGAACTATAATCCGGCATTTGGTGGCGACTTCTATTTCGAACTGACTGAAACTGCGAATCCTAAACGTAGAACTGCCTCAATACTCCAGTGACCTAGTCCATCTTCGAATGTACAGTAACAATTCTTTGGTTGAGAACTTCCCTTTTCGAAGTCTGTAGTGAGGTTGCGTTGAAAATTGCTATAGTATAATTTTTACTATCGTTTATCAACCAGATTCACCTGAATTAACGCTACCGTCAACCAGATTCACCTGATTTACGCTACCTCACACGAGTGGTACGTCTGACAAACGCCCATTCCAAAACACTTTAGTCGTTGGAGCTTCAATTCACATATGACCCGCATACTGTCGATGTGAACGGCTTCAAAGCAATATTTTTGAGATTTCAAAGACCATGATAACATATTTGAAAGTATCAGAAGAATTCCTAGTCGGTGGCAGTTGTATTTCATAGCGATACCCATCTGGGCCCAAGGATTCCAACGCGCAACATATATTCATTAGCACTCGCTTATCATATGTATAATTGCGCTGTTTATTAATTGATGATAACATCGAGCCCATAAGAGACCCTAAAAGACTTCAAAAGAAATTCGGGAAAATCGCCACCAAGGCAAGAAATAAGCAATCTAAGCTAGCTGCAATGAACGAACTAAATCAGGAAGCAAGTAACGATGAAGGTCACACAGCAATTGAAACCTTATCAAGTGAAATGCCGCAGAGCAGAAAAAGGCAGCAACGTCCAATACACGAACCGATTGACAGTGAATGACATTGTGACAGATGAAATGTACCGTCATAGTACTAAATCACAATGTCTCATCAGCTGTTACCTGTGTTCCAGACTGTACCTGGAATTTGGACATGCTCTAAGGAATGGAATAGATGGGAATCACGCTAGAGGGTCTGGAAGAAACCGCTTTTGCGGTAAGATGAAAAAATTTTTGAACAAAGAAAAATAGTGGCTTTGGGCGATTTGAAGCAGAGAGTTGAAAAGAGGAAGTTCGAGGAAACTT
>CANBKX010000615.1:0-24268 GCA_947369275.1 Nemotelus nigrinus | reverse complement strand
CCCCCTCCTCCCTCAGCCCCTCCTCCCTCAGTCTTTCCTCCCTCAGCCCTTCCTCTCTCAGACCCTCCACCCTTAGCTCCTCCTCCCTCAGCCCCTCCTCCCTCAGCCCCTCCTCCCTCAGCGCCTCCTCCCTCCGCCCCTCCTCCCTCAGCCCCTCCTCCCTCAGCCCCTCCTTCCTCAGCCCTTCCCCCCTCAGCCCCTGCTCCCTCATCCCCTCCTCTCTTAGCCCCTACTCCCTCATCCCCTCCTCCCTCAGACACTCCTCCTTCAGCCCCTCGTCCCTCATCCCCTCCTCCCTCAGTCTCTCCTCCCTCAGCCCCTCCTCTTTCAGCCCCTCCTCCCTCAGCCCCTCCTCCCTCAGCCCCTCCTCCCTCAGCCCGTCCTCCCTCAGCCCCTCCTCCCTCAGTCTTTCCTCCCTCAGCCCTTCCTCTCTCAGACCCTCCACCCTTAGCTCCTCATCCCTCAGCCCCTCCTCCCTCAGCCCCTCCTCCCTCAGCGCCTCCTCCCTCCACCCCTCCTCCCTCAGCCCCTTCTCCTTCAGCCCCTCCTCCCTCAGCCCCTCCTCCGTCAGTCCCTCCTCCCTCAGCCCCTCCTCCCTCAGCCCCTCCTCCCTCATCCCCTCTTTCCTCAGCCCTTCCTCCCTCAGACACTCCTCCCTCAGCCCCTCCTCCCTCATCCCCTCCTTCCTCAGTCTCTCCTCCCTCAGCCCCTCCTCTTTCAGCCCCTCCTCCCTCCGCCCCTCCTCCCTCAGCCCCTCCTCCTTCAGCCCCTCCTCCCTCAGTCTCTCTTCCCTCAGCCCCTCCTCTTTCAGCCCCTCCTCCCTCAGCCCCTCCTCCCTCAGCCCCTCCTCCCTCGGCCCCTCCTCCCTCAGTCTCTCCTCGCTCAGACCTTCCTCTCTCAGACCCTCTTCCCTCAGCCCCTCCTCCCTCAGCCCCTCCTCCCTCCGCTTCTCCTCACTCAGACCCTCCTCCCTCAGCCCCTCCTCCTTCAGCCCCTCCTCCCTCAGCCCCTCCTCCCTCAGTCCCTCCTCCCTCAGCCCCTCCTCCCTCAGCCCCTCCTGCCTCATCCCCTCCTTCCTCAGCCCTTCCTCCCTCAGACACTCCTCCCTCAGCCCCTCCTCCCTCATCCCCTCCTCCCTCATCCCCTCCTCTTTCAGCACATCCTCCCTAAGCCCCTCCTCTCTCAGCCCCTCCTCCCTCAGCCCCTCCTCCCTCAGCCCCTCCTCCCTCAGCACCTCCTCCCTCAGTCTCTCCTCCCTCAGCCCGTCTTCCCTCAGCCCCTCCTCCCTCAGCCCCTCTTCCCTCAGCCCCTCCTCCCTCCGCCCCTCCTCCCTCAGCCCCTCCTCCCTCAGCCGCTCCTCCCTCAGCCCTCCTCCCTCCGCTTCTCCTCACTCAGACCCTCCTCCCTCAGCCCCTCCTCCTTCAGCCCCTCCTCCCTCAGCCCCTCCTCCCTCAGTCCCTCCTCCCTCAGCCCCTCCTCCCTCAGCCCCTCCTGCCTCGTCCCCTCCTTCCTCAGCCCTTCCTCCCTCAGACACTCCTCCCTCAGCCCCTCCTCCCTCATCCCCTCCTCCCTCATCCCCTCCTCTTTCAGCACCTCCTCCCTAAGCCCCTCCTCCCTCAGCCCCTCCTCCCTCAGCCCCTCCTCCCTCAGCCCCTCCTCCCTCAGCACCTCCTCCCTCAGTCTCTCCTCCCTCAGCCCGTCCTCCCTCAGCCCCTCCTCGCTCAGCCCCTCTTCCCTCAGCCCCTCCTCTCTTCGCCCCTCCACCCTCAGCCCCTCCTCCTTCAGCCCCTCCTCCCTCAGCCCCTCCTCCCTCAGCCCCTCATCCCTCAGCCCCTCCGCCCTCAGCCAATCCTCCCTCAGTCTCTCCTCCCTCAGCCCTTCCTCTCTCAGACCCTCCACCCTCAGCCTCTCCTCCCTCAGCCCCTCCTCCCTCAGCCCAAGCTCCCTCAGCGCCTCCTCCCTCAGCCCCTCCTCTCTCAGCCCCTCCTCCTCAGCCCCTCCTCCCTCAGTCTCTCCTCCCTCAGCCCCTCCTTTCTCAGCCCCTCCTCCTTCAGTTCCTCCTCCCTCAGCGCCTCCTCCCTCAGTCTCTCCTCCCTCAGCCCTCCCTCTCTCAGACCCTCCTCCCTAAGCCCCTCCTCCCTCAGCCCCTCCTCCCTCAGCCCCTCCTTCCTCAGCCCTTCCCCCCTCAGCCCCTGCTCCCTCATCCACTCCTCTCTTAGCCCCTCCTCCCTCAGCCCATCCTCCCTCAGTCTCTCCTCCCTCAGCCCTCCCTCTCTCAGACCATCCTCCCTAAGCCCCTCCTCCTTCAGCCCCTCCTCCTTCAGTTGCTCCTCCCTCAGCGCCTCCTCCCTCCGCCACTCCTCCCTCAGCCCCTCCTCTTTCAGCCCCTCCTCCCTCAGCCACTCCTCCCTCAGTCCCTCCTCCCTCAGCCCCTCCTCGCTCAGTCTCTTCTCCCTCAGCCCTCCCTCTCTCAGACCCTCCTCCCTCAGCCCCTCCTCCCTCAGCCCCTCCTCCCTCAGCCCCTCCTCCCTCAGCCCCTCCTCCCTCCGCCCCTCCTCCCTCATCCCCTCCTCCCTCAGTCTCTCCTCCCTCAGTCCTTCCTCTCTCAGCCCCTCCTCCCCCAGCCCCTCCTCCCTCAGCCCCTCCTCCCTCCGCCCCTCCTTCCTCAGCCCCTCCTCCCTCAGCCCCTCCACCCTCAGCCTCTCCTCCCTCAGCCCCTCCTCCCTCAGCCCCTCCTCCCTCAGTCGCTCCTCCCTCAGCCCTTCCTCTCTCAGACCCTCCTCCCTCAGCCCCTCCTCCCTCAGCCCGTCCTCCCTCAGCCCCTCCTTCCTCAGCACTTCCTCCCTCAGACACTCCTCCCTCAGCCCCTCCTCCCTCATCATCTCCTCCCTCAGCCCCTCCTCCCTCATTCCCTCCTCCCTCAGCCCCTCCTCCCTCAGCCCCTCCGCCCTGAGTCTCTCCTCCGTCCGCCCCTCCTTCCTCAGCCCCTCCTCCCTCAGCCCCTCCTCCTTCAGCCCCTCCTCTCTCAGCCCCTCCTTCCTCAGCCCCTCCTCCCTCAGCCCCTCCTCCCTCAGCCCCTCCTTCCTCCGCCTCTCCTCCCTCAGCCCCTCCTCCCTCAGCCCCTCCGCCCTCAGTCTCTCTTCCCTCAGCCCCTCCTCCCTCAGCCCCTCCTCCTTCAGCCCCTCCTCTCTCAGCCCCTCCTTCCTCAGCCCCTCCTCCCTCAGTCTCTCCTCCCTCAGACCCTCCTCCCTCAGCCCCTCTTCCCTCAGCCCCTCCTTCCTCAGCCCTTCCTCCCTCAGACACTCCTCCCTCAGCCCCTCCTCCCTCATCCCCTCCTCCCTCAGTCTCTCCTCCCTCAGCCCCTCTTCTTTCAGCCCCTCCTCCCTCAGCCCCTCCTCCCTCAGCACCTCCTCCCTCAGCCCCTCCTCACTCTGCCCCTCCTCCCTCAGCCCCTCCTCCCTCAGCCCCTTCTCCCTCAGTCTCTCCTCCTCAGCCCCTCCTCCCTCAGCCCTCCTCCCTCAGCCCCTCCTCCCTAAGCCCCTCCACTCTCAGCGTCTCCTCCCTCAGCCCCTCCTCCCTCAGCCCCACCACCCTCAGCCTTTCCTCCCTCAGCTCCTCCTCCCTCAGCCCCTCCTCCCTCAGCCCCTCCTCCCTCAGTCTCTCCTCCCTCAGCCCCTCCTCAATCAGCCCCTCCTCCTTCAGCCCTCTTCCCTCATCCCCTCCTCCTTCAGACACTCCTCCTTCAGCCCCTCCTCCCTCATCTCCTCCTCCCTCAGTCGCTCCTCCCTCAGTCGCTCCTCCCTCAGCCCTTCCTCTCTCAGCCCCTCCTCCCTCAGCCCCTCCTCCTTCAGCCCCTCTCCCTCAGCCCCTCCTCCCTCAGCCCCTCCTCTCTCAGACCCTCCTCCCTCAGCCCCTCCTCCTTCAGCCACTCCTCCTTCAGCCCCTCCTCCCTCAGCGCTTCCTCCCTCCGCCACTCCTCCCTCAGCCCCTCCTCTTTCAGCCCCTCCTCCCTCAGCCCCTCCTCCCTCAGCCCCTCCTCCCTCAGATCCTCCTCCCTCAGCCCCTCCTTCCTCAGCCCTTCCTCCTTCAGCCCTCCTCCCTCATCCCCTCCTCCCTCAGGCTCTCCTCCCTCAGCCCTTCCTCTCACAGCCCCTCCTCCCTCAGCCCCTCCTCAACCAGCCCCTCCTCCTTCAGCCCTCCTCCCTCATCCCCTCCTCCTTCAGACACTCCTCCTTCAGCCCCTCCTCCCTCATCTCCTCCTACCTCAGTCACTCCTCCTCAGCCCTTCCTCTCTCAGCCCCTCCTCCCTCAGCCCTTTTTCCTTCAGCCCCTCCTCCCTCAGCCCCTCCTCCCTCAGCCCCTCCTCTCTCAGACCCTCCTCCCTCAGCCCCTCTACCTTCAGCCCCTCCTCCTTCAGCCCCTCCTCCCTCAGCGCTTCCTCCCTCTGCCACTCCTCCCTCAGCCCCTCCTATTTCAGCCCCTCCTCCCTCAGCCCCTCCTCCCTCAGCCCCTCCTCCCTCAGCCCCTCCTCCCTGAGCCCCTCCTTCCTCAGCCCTTTCTCCCTCAGCCCTTCCTCCCTCAGCCCCTCCTTCCTCAGCCCCTCCTCCTTCAGCCCCTCCTCCCTCAGCCCCTCCTCCCTCCGCCACTCCTCCCTCAGCCCCTCCTCTTTCAGCCCCTCCTCCCTCAGCCCCTCCTCCCTCAGCCCCTCCTCCCTCAGCCCCTCCTCCCTCAGTCTCTCCTCCCTCAGCCCTCCTTCTCTCAGACCCTCCTCCCTCAGCCTCTCCTCCCTCAGCCCCTCCTCCCTCAGCCCCTCCTTCCTCAGCTCTTCTTCCCTCAGACACTCCTCCCTCAGCCCCTCCTCCCTCAGCCCCTCCTTCCTGAGTCTCTCCTCCCTCAGCCCCTCCTCTTTCAGCCCCTCCTCCCTCCGCCCCTCCTCCCTCAGCCCATCCTCCTTCAGCGCCTCCTCCCTCAGTCTCTCTTCCCTCAGCCCCTCCTCTTTCAGCCCCTCCTCCCTCAGCCCCTCCTCCCTCAGCCCCTCCTTCCTCGGCCCCTCCTCCCTCAGTCTCTCCTCCCTCAGACCTTCCTCTCTCAGACCCTCCTCCCTCAGCCCCTCCTCCCTCAGTCTTTCCTCCCTCAGCCCTTCCTCTCTCAGACCCTCCACCCTTAGCTCCTCCTCCCTCAGCCCCTCCTCCCTCAGCCCCTCCTCCCTCAGCGCCTCCTCCCTCCGCCCCTCCTCCCTCAGCCCCTCCTCCCTCAGCCCCTCCTTCTTCAGCCCTTCCCCCCTCAGCCCCTGCTCCCTCATCCCCTCCTCTCTTAGCCCCTACTCCCTCATCCCCTCCTCCCTCAGACACTCCTCCTTCAGCCCCTCGTCCCTCATCCCCTCCTCCCTCAGTCTCTCCTCCCTCAGCCCCTCCTCTTTCAGCCCCTCCTCCCTCATCCCCTCCTCCCTCAGCCCCTCCTTCCTCCGCCCCTCCTCCCTCAGCCCCTCCTCCCGCAGCCCCTCCTCCCTCAGCCCCTCCTCCCTCAGCCCCTCCTCCCTCAGCCCCTCCTCCATCAGTCTCTCCTCCCTCAGCCCTTCTTCTCTCAGACTCTCCTCCCTCAGCCCCTCTTCCCTCAGCCCCTCCTTCCTCAGCCCTTCCTCCCTCAGACACTCCTCCCTCAGCCCCTCCTCCCTCATTCCCTCCTCCCTAAGTCTCTCCTCCCTCAGCCCCTCCTCTTTCAGCCCCTCCCACCTCAGCCCCTCCTCCCTCAGCACCTCCTCCCTCAGCCCCTCCTCACTCAGCCCCTCCTCCCTCAGCCCCTCCTCCCTCAGCCCCGTCTCCCTCAGTCTCTCTTCCTCAGCCCCTCCTCCCTCAGATCCTCCTCCCTCAGCCCTTCCTCCCTCAGCCCCTCCACCCTCAGCCTCTCCTCCCTCAGCCCCTCCTCCCTCAGCTCCTCCTCCCTCAGCCCCTCCTCCCTCCGCCCCTCCTCCCTCAGCCCCTCCTCCCTTAGCCCCTCCTCCCTCAGCCCCTCCTTCCTCCCGCTCTCCTCCTTCAGCCCCTCCTCCCTCAGCCCTTCCTCCCTCAGTCTCTCTTCACTCAGCCCCTCCTCTTTCAGCCCCTCCTCCCTCAGCCCCCCCTCCCTCAGCTCCTCCTCCCTCAGTCTCTCCTCCCTCAGCCCTTCTTCTCTCAGACCCTCCTCCCTCAGCCCCTCTTCCCTCAGCCCCTCCTTCCTCAGCCCTTCCTCCCTCAGACACTCCTCCCTCAGCCCCTCCTCCCTCATCCAATCCTCTCTCAGTCTCTCCTCCCTCAGCCCCTCCTCTTTCAGCCCCTCCTCCCTCAGCCCCTCCTCCCTCAGCCCCTCCTCCCTCAGCCCCTCCTGCCTCAGCCCCACCTCCCTCAGCTCCTCCTTCCTCAGCCCCTCCTCTCTTAGACCCTCCTCCCTCAGCCCCTCCTCCCGCAGCCCCTCCTTCCTCAATCTCTCTTCCCTCAGCCCCTCCTCTCTCTGACCCTCCTCCCTCAGCCCCTCCTCCCTCAGCTCCTCCTCCCTCCAACCCCTCCACCCTCAGCCCCTCCTCCCTCAGCCCCTCCTCCCTCAGCCCCTCCTCCTTCAGCCCCTCCTCCCTCAGCCCCTCCTTTTCAGCCCCTCCTCCCTCATCCCCTCCTCCCTCAGCCCCTCCTTCCTCCGCCCCTGCTCCCTCAGCCCCTCCTCCCGCAGCCCCTCCTCCCTCAGCCCCTCCTCCCTCAGCCCCTCCTCCCTCAGCCCCTCCTCCATCAGTCTCTCCTCCCTCAGCCCTTCTTCTCTCAGACTCTCCTCCCTCAGCCCCTCTTCCCTCAGCCCCTCCTTCCTCAGCCCTTCCTCCCTCAGACACTCCTCCCTCAGCCCCTCCTCCCTCATTCCCTCCTCCCTAAGTCTCTCCTCCCTCAGCCCCTCCTCTTTCAGCCCCTCCCACCTCAGCCCCTCCTCCCTCAGCACCTCCTCCCTCAGCCCCTCCTCCCTCAGCCCCGTCTCCCTCAGTCTCTCTTCCTCAGCCCCTCCTCCCTCAGCCCCTCCTCCCTCAGCCCTTCCTCCCTCAGCCCCTCCACCCTCAGCCTCTCCTCCCTCAGCCCCTCCTCCCTCAGCTCCTCCTCCCTCAGCCCCTCCTCCCTCCGCCCCTCCTCCCTCAGCCCCTCCTCCCTCAGCCCCTCCTCCCTCAGCCCCTCCTTCCTCATCCCCTCCTCCCTCAGTCTCTCCTCCCTCAGCCCTTCCTCCCTCAGCCCCTCCTCCCTCAGCCCCTCCTCCCTCGGCCCTTCCTCCCTCAGCCCCTCCTCAATCAGTCTCTCCTCCCTCAGCCCATCCTCTCCCAGACCGTCCTTCCTCAGCCCCTCCTCCCTCAGCCCTCCTCCCTCAGCCCCTCCTTCCTCAGCCCTTCTTCCCTCAGACACTCCTCCCTCAGCCCCTCCTCCCTCATCCCCTCCTCCCTCAGTCTCTCCTCCCTCAGTCTCTCCTCCCTCAGCCCCTCCTCTTTCAGCCCCTCCTCCCTCCGCCCCTCCTCTCACAGCTCCTCCTCCCTCAGCCCCTCATTCCTCAGCCCCTCCTCCCTCAGCCCCTCCTCCTTCAGCCCCTCCTCCCTCAGCCCCTCCTTCCTCAGCCCCTCCTCCCTCAGCCCCTCCTCCCTCAGCCCCTCCTTCCTCCGCCCCTCCTCCCTCAGCCTCTCCTCCCTCAGCCCCTTTTCCCTCAGTCTCTCTTCCCTCAGCCCCTCCTCTTTCAGCCCCTCCTCCCTCAGCCCCTCCTCCCTCAGCCCCTCCTCCCTCAGCCCCTCCACCCTCAGAATTTCCTCCATCAGCCCCTCCTCCCTCAGCCCCTCCTCCCTCAGCCCCTCCTCCCTCAGCCCCTCCTCCCTCCGCCCCTCCTCCCTCATCCCCTCCTCCCTCAGTCTCTCCTCCCTCAGCCCTTCCTCTCTCAGCCCCTCCTCCCCCAGCCCCTCCTCCCTCAGCCCCTCCTCCCTCCGCCCCTCCTCCCTCAGCCCCTCCTCCCTCAGCCCCTCCACCCTCAGCCTCTCCTCCCTCAGCCCCTCCTCCCTCAGCCCCTCCTCCCTCAGTCGCTCCTCCCTCAGCCCTTCCTCTCTCAGACCCTCCTCCCTCAGCCCCTCCTCCCTCAGCCCGTCCGCCCTCAGCCCCTCCTTCCTCAGCACTTCCTCCCTCAGACACTCCTCCCTCAGCCCCTCCTCCCTCATCATCTCCTCCCTCAGCCCCTCCTCCCTCATTCCCTCCTCCCTCAGCCCCTCCTCCCTCAGCCCCTCCGCCCTGAGTCTCTCCTCCGTCCGCCCCTCCTTCCTCAGCCCCTCCTCCCTCAGCCCCTCCTCCTTCAGCCCCTCCTCTCTCAGCCCCTCCTTCCTCAGCCCCTCCTCCCTCAGCCCCTCTTTCCTCAGCCCCTCCTTCCTCCGCCTCTCCTCCCTCAGCCCCTCCTCCCTCAGCCCCTCCTCCCTCAGTCTCTCTTCCCTCAGCCCCTCCTCCCTCAGCCCCTCCTCCTTCAGCCCCTCCTCTCTCAGCCCCTCCTTCCTCAGCCCCTCCTCCCTCAGTCTCTCCTCCCTCAGACCCTCCTCCCTCAGCCCCTCTTCCCTCAGCCCCTCCTTCCTCAGCCCTTCCTCCCTCAGACACTCCTCCCTCAGCCCCTCCTCCCTCATCCCCTCCTCCCTCAGTCTCTCCTCCCTCAGCCCCTCTTCTTTCAGCCCCTCCTCCCTCAGCCCCTCCTCCCTCAGCACCTCCTCCCTCAGCCCCTCCTCACTCTGCCCCTCCTCCCTCAGCCCCTCCTCCCTCAGCCCCTTCTCTTTCAGTCTCTCCTCCTCAGCCCCTCCTCCCTCAGCCCCTCCTCCCTCAGCCCCTCCTCCCTAAGCCCCTCCACTCTCAGCGTCTCCTCCCTCAGCCCCTCCTCCCTCAGCCCCACCACCCTCAGCCTTTCCTCCCTCAGCTCCTCCTCCCTCAGCCCCTCCTCCCTCAGCCTCTCCTCCCTCAGTCTCTCCTCCCTCAGCCCCTCCTCAATCAGCCCCTCCTCCTTCAATCCTCTTCCCTCATCCCCTCCTCCTTCAGACACTCCTCCTTCAGCCCCTCCTCCCTCATCTCCTCCTCCCTCAGTCGCTCTTCCCTCAGCCCCTCCTCCCTCAGCCCCTCTTCCTTCAGCCCCTCTCCCTCAGCCCCTCCTCCCTCAGCCCCTCCTCTCTCAGACCCTCCTCCCTCAGCCCCTCCTCCTTCAGCCACTCCTCCTTCAGCCCCTCCTCCCTCAGCGCTTCCTCCCTCCGCCACTCCTCCCTCAGCCCCTCCTCTTTCAGCCCCTCCTCCCTCAGCCCCTCCTCCCTCAGCCCCTCCTCCCTCAGCCCCTCCTCCCTCAGCCCCTCCTCCCTCAGCCCCTCCTTCCTCAGCCCTTCCTCCTTCAGCCCTCCTCCCTCATCCCCTCCTCCCTCAGGCTCTCCTCCCTCAGCCCTTCCTCTCACAGCCCCTCCTCCCTCAGCCCCTCCTCAATCAGCCCCTCCTCCTTCAGCCCTCTTCCCTCATCCCCTCCTCCTTCAGACACTCCTCCTTCAGCCCCTCCTCCCTCATCTCCTCCTACCTCAGTCACTCCTCCTCAGCCCTTCCTCTCTCAGCCCCTCCTCCCTCAGCCCTTTTTCCTTCAGCCCCTCCTCCCTCAGCCCCTCCTCCCTCAGCCCCTCCTCTCTCAGTCCCTCCTCCCTCAGCCCCTCTACCTTCAGCCCCTCCTCCTTCAGCCCCTCCTCCCTCAGCGCTTCCTCCCTCTGCCACTCCTCCCTCAGCCCCTCCTATTTCAGCCCCTCCTCCCTCAGCCCCTCCTCCCTCAGCCCCTCCTCCCTCAGCCCCTCCTCCCTCAGCCCCTCCTCCCTGAGCCCCTCCTTCCTCAGCCCTTTCTCCCTCAGCCCCTCCTCCCTCAGCCCCTCCTCCCTCAGCCCCTCCTCCTTCAGCCCCTCCTCCCTCAGCCCCTCCTCCCTCCGCCACTCCTCCCTCAGCCCCTCCTCTTTCAGCCCCTCCTCCCTCAGCCCCTCCTCCCTCAGCCCCTCCTCCCTCAGCCCCTCCTCCCTCAGCCCCTCCTCCCTCAGTCTCTCCTCCCTCAGCCCTCCTTCTCTCAGACCCTCCTCCCTCAGCCTCTCCTCCCTCAGCCCCTCCTCCCTCAGCCCCTCCTTCCTCAGCTCTTCTTCCCTCAGACACTCCTCCCTCAGCCCCTCCTCCCTCAGCCCCTCCTTCCTGAGTCTCTCCTCCCTCAGCCCCTCCTCTTTCAGCCCCTCCTCCCTCCGCCCCTCCTCCCTCAGCCCATCCTCCTTCAGCGCCTCCTCCCTCAGTCTCTCTTCCCTCAGCCCCTCCTCTTTCAGCCCCTCCTCCCTCAGCCCCTCCTCCCTCAGCCCCTCCTCCCTCGGCCCCTCCTCCCTCAGTCTCTCCTCCCTCAGACCTTCCTCTCTCAGACCCTCCTCCCTCAGCCCCTCCTCCCTCAGTCTTTCCTCCCTCAGCCCTTCCTCTCTCAGACCCTCCACCCTTAGCTCCTCCTCCCTCAGCCCCTCCTCCCTCAGCCCCTCCTCCCTCAGCGCCTCCTCCCTCCGCCCCTCCTCCCTCAGCCCCTCCTCCCTCAGCCCCTCCTTCCTCAGCCCTTCCCCCCTCAGCCCCTGCTCCCTCATCCCCTCCTCTCTTAGCCCCTACTCTCTCATCCCCTCCTCCCTCAGACACTCCTCCTTCAGCCCCTCGTCCCTCATCCCCTCCTCCCTCAGTCTCTCCTCCCTCAGCCCCTCCTCTTTCAGCCCCTCCTCCCTCAGCCCCTCCTCCCTCAGCCCCTCCTCCCTCAGCCCGTCCTCCCTCAGCCCCTCCTCCCTCAGTCTTTCCTCCCTCAGCCCTTCCTCTCTCAGACCCTCCACCCTTAGCTCCTCATCCCTCAGCCCCTCCTCGCTCAGCCCCTCCTCCCTCAGCGCCTCCTCCCTCCGCCCCTCCTCCCTCAGCCCCTTCTCCTTCAGCCCCTCCTCCCTCAGCCCCTCCTCCGTCAGTCCCTCCTCCCTCAGCCCCTCCTCCCTCAGCCCCTCCTCCCTCATCCCCTCTTTCCTCAGCCCTTCCTCCCTCAGACACTCCTCCCTCAGCCCCTCCTCCCTCATCCCCTCCTTCCTCAGTCTCTCCTCCCTCAGCCCTTCCTCTTTCAGCCCCTCCTCCCTCCGCCCCTCCTCCCTCAGCCCCTCCTCCTTCAGCCCCTCCTCCCTCAGTCTCTCTTCCCTCAGCCCCTCCTCTTTCAGCCCCTCCTCCCTCAGCCCCTCCTCCCTCAGCCCCTCCTCCCTCGGCCCCTCCTCCCACAGTCTCTCCTCCCTCAGACCTTCCTCTCTCAGACCCTCTTCCCTCAGCCCCTCCTCCCTCAGCCCCTCCTCCCTCCGCTTCTCCTCACTCAGACCCTCCTCCCTCAGCCCCTCCTCCTTCAGCCCCTCCTCCCTCAGCCCCTCCTCCCTCAGTCCCTCCTCCCTCAGCCCCTCCTCCCTCAGCCCCTCCTGCCTCATCCCCTCCTTCCTCAGCCCTTCCTCCCTCAGACACTCCTCCCTCAGCCCCTCCTCCCTCATCCCCTCCTCCCTCATCCCCTCCTCTTTCAGCACATCCTCCCTAAGCCCCTCCTCTCTCAGCCCCTCCTCCCTCAGCCCCTCCTCCCTCAGCCCCTCCTCCCTCAGCACCTCCTCCCTCAGTCTCTCCTCCCTCAGCCCGTCTTCCCTCAGCCCCTCCTCCCTCAGCCCCTCTTCCCTCAGCCCCTCCTCCCTCCGCCCCTCTTCCCTCAGCCCCTCCTCCCTCAGCCGCTCCTCCCTCAGCCCTCCTCCCTCCGCTTCTCCTCACTCAGACCCTCCTCCCTCAGCCCCTCCTCCTTCAGCCCCTCCTCCCTCAGCCCCTCCTCCCTCAGTCCCTCCTCCCTCAGCCCCTCCTCCCTCAGCCCCTCCTGCCTCATCCCCTCCTTCCTCAGCCCTTCCTCCCTCAGACACTCCTCCCTCAGCCCCTCCTCCCTCATCCCCTCCTCCCTCATCCCCTCCTCTTTCAGCACCTCCTCCCTAAGCCCCTCCTCCCTCAGCCCCTCCTCCCTCAGCCCCTCCTCCCTCAGCCCCTCCTCCCTCAGCACCTCCTCCCTCAGTCTCTCCTCCCTCAGCCCGTCCTCCCTCAGCCCCTCCTCGCTCAGCCCCTCTTCCCTCAGCCCCTCCTCTCTTCGCCCCTCCACCCTCAGCCCCTCCTCCTTCAGCCCCTCCTCCCTCAGCCCCTCCTCCCTCAGCCCCTCATCCCTCAGCCCCTCCGCCCTCAGCCAATCCTCCCTCAGTCTCTCCTCCCTCAGCCCTTCCTCTCTCAGACCCTCCACCCTCAGCCTCTCCTCCCTCAGCCCCTCCTCCCTCAGCCCAAGCTCCCTCAGCGCCTCCTCCCTCAGCCCCTCCTCTCTCAGCCCCTCCTCCTCAGCCCCTCCTCCCTCAGCCCCTCCTCCCTCAGTCTCTCCTCCCTCAGCCCCTCCTTTCTCAGCCCCTCCTCCTTCAGTTCCTCCTCCCTCAGCGCCTCCTCCCTCAGTCTCTCCTCCCTTAGCCCTCCCTCTCTCAGACCCTCCTCCCTAAGCCCCTCCTCCCTCAGCCCCTCCTCCCTCAGCCCCTCCTTCCTCAGCCCTTCCCCCCTCAGCCCCTGCTCCCTCATCCCCTCCTCTCTTAGCCCCTCCTCCCTCAGCCCATCCTCCCTCAGTCTCTCCTCCCTCAGCCCTCCCTCTCTCAGACCATCCTCCCTCAGCCCCTCCTCCTTCAGCCCCTCCTCCTTCAACTGCTCCTCCCTCAGCGCCTCCTCCCTCCGCCACTCCTCCCTCAGCCCCTCCTCTTTCAGCCCCTCCTCCCTCAGCCACTCCTCCCTCAGCCCCTCCTCCCTCAGCCCCTCCTCGCTCAGTCTCTCCTCCCTCAGCCCTCCCTCTCTCAGACCCTCCTCCCTCAGCCCCTCCTCCCTCAGCCCCTCCTCCCTTAGCCCCTCCTCCCTCAGCCCCTCCTTCCTCAGCCCTTCCCCCCTCAGGCCGTGCTTCCTCATCCCCTCCTCTCTTAGCCCCTCCTCCCTCAGCCCCTCCTCCCTCAGTCTTTCCTCCCTCAGCCCTTCCTCTCTCAGACCCTCCACCCTCAGCTCCTCCTCCCTCAGCCCCTCCTCCCTCAGCCCCTCCTCCCTCAGCGCCTCTTCCCTCCGCCCCTCCTCCCTCAGCCCCTCCTCCTTCAGCCCCTCCTCCCTCAGCCCCTCCTCCCTCAGTCCCTCCTCCCTCAGCTCCTCCTCCTTCAGCCCCTCCTCCCTCAGCCCCTCCTCCGTCAGCCCCTCTTCCCTCAGCCCCTCCTCCCTCAGCCCCTCCTCCTTCAGCCTCTCTTCCCTCAGCCCCTCCTCCCTCAGCCCCTCTTCCCTCAGCCCCTTTTCCCTCAGCCCCTCCTCCCTCAGTCCCTTCTCCCTCAGCCCCTATTCCCTCAGTCCCTCCTCCCTCAGCCCTTCCTCCCTCAGCCCCTCCTCCCTCAGCCCCTCCTCCTTCAGCCCCTCCTCCCTCATCACCTCCTCCTTCAGCCCCTCCTCCCTCAGCCCCTCCTCCCGCAGCCCCTCCTCCCTCAGCCCCTCCTCCCTCAGCCCCTCCTCCCTCAGTCTCTCCTCCCTCAGCCCTTCCTCTCTCAGACCCTCCACCCTCAGCCTCTCCTCCCTCAGCCCCTCCTCCCTTAGCCCCTCCTCCCTCAGCGCCTCCTCCCTCCGCCCCTCCTCCCTAAGCCCCTCCTCCTTCAGCCCCTCCTCCCTCAGCCCCTCCTCCCTCAGCCCCTCCTTCCTCAGCCTTTTCTCCCTCAGCCCCTCCTCCCTCAGCCCATCCTCCCTCAGCCCCTCCTCCATCAGCCCCTCCTCCCTCAGCGCCTCCTCCCTCCGCCACTCCTCCCTCAGCCCCTCCTCTTTCAGCCACTCCTCCCTCAGCCCCTCCTCCCTCAGCCCCTCCTCCCTCAGCCCCTCCTCCCTCAGTCCCTCCTCCCTCAGCCCCTATTCCCTCAGCCCCTCCTCCCTCAGCGCTTCCTCCCTCAGCCCTTCCTCCCTCAGCCCCTCCTCCCTCAGCCCCTCCTCCCTCAGCCCCGCCTCCCTCAGGCCCTCCTCCCTCCGTCCCTGCACCCTCAGCACCGCCTCTCTCAGTCTCTCCTCAATCAGACGCTCCTCCCTCAGCCCCACCTCCCTCAGCCACTCCTCCTTCAGCCCTCCTCCCTCAGTCCCTCCTCCCTCAGCCCCTATTCCCTCAGCCCCTCCTCCCTCAGCCCCTCCTCCCTCAGCCCCTCCTCCCTCAGCCCCTCCTCCTTCAGCCCCTCCTCCCTCAGCCCCTCCTCCCCCAGCCCCTCCTCCCTCAGCCCCTCCTCCCTCAGCCCCTCCTCCCTCAGTCTCTCCTCCCTCAGCCCTTCCTCTCTCAGACCCTCCACCCTCAGCCTCTCCTCCCTTAGCCCCTCCTCCCTTAGCCCCTCCTCCCTCAGCCACTCCTCCTTCAGCCCCTCCTCCCTCAGCCCCTCCTCCCTCAGTCCCTCCTCCCTCAGCCCCTATTCCCTCAGCCCCTCCTCCCTCAGCCCCTCCTCCCTCAGCCCCTCCTCCCTCAGCCCCTTCTCCTTCAGCCCCTCCTCCCTCAGGTCCTCCTCCCCCAGCCCCTCCTCCCTCAGCCCCTCCTCCCTCAGCCCCTCCTCCCTCAGTCTCTCCTCCCTCAGCCCTTCCTCTCTCAGACCCTCCATTCTCAGCCTCTCCTCCCTCAGCCCCTCCTCTCTCAGCCCCTCCTCCCTCAGCGCCTCCTCCCTCCGCCCCTCCTCCCTAAGCCCCTCCTCCTTCAGCCCCTCCTCCCTCAGCCCCTCCTCTCTCAGCCCCTCCTTCCTCAGCCCTTTTTCCCTCAGCCCCTCCTCCCTCAGCCCCTCCTCCCTCAGCCCCTCCTCCTTCAGCCCCTCCTCCCTCACCGCCTCCTCCCTCCGCCACTCCTCCCCCAGCCCCTCCTCTTTCAACCTCTCCTCCCTCAGCCCCTCCTCCCTCAGCCCTTCGTCCCTCAGCCCCTCCTCCCTCAGTCCCTCCTCCCTCAGCCCCTCCTCCCTCAGCCCCTCCTCCCTCAGCCCCTACTCCCTCAGCGCCATCTCCCTCCGCCACTCCTGCCTCAGCCCCTCTTCTTTCAGCCCCTCCTCCCTCAGTCTCTCCTCCCTCAGCCCTTCCTCTCTCAGACCCTCCTCCGTCAGCCCCTCCTCCCTCAGCCCCTCCTCTTTCAGCCCCTCATTCTCAGCTCTTCCTCCCTCAGACACTCCTCCCTCAGCCCCTCCTCCCTCATACCCTCCTCCCTCAGCCCCTCCTCCCTCAGCCCTTCCTCTCTCAGCACCTCCTCCCTCAGCCCCTCCTCCCTCAGCCCCTCCTCCTTCAGCCCCTCCTCCCTCATCCCCGCCTCCTTCAGACACTTCCCTTCAGCCCCTCCTCCCTAATTCCCTCTTCCCTCATCCCCTCCTCCCTCAGTCTCTCCTCCCTCAGCCCCTCCTCTTTCAGCCCCTCCTCCTTCAGCCCCTATTCCCTCAGCCCCTCCTCCCTCAGCCTCTCCTCCCTCCGCCCCTCCTCCCTCAGCCTTTCCTCCCTCAGCCCCTCCACCCTCAGCCTCTCCTCCCTCAGCTCCTCCTCCCTCAGCCCCTCTTCCCTCAGCCCCTCCTCCCTCAGTCTCTCCTCCCTCAGCCCTTCCTCTCTCAGACCCTCCTCCCTCAGACCCTCCTCCCTCATTCCCTCCTCCCTCAGCCCCTCCTCCCTCAGCCCCTTCTCACTCAGTCTCTTTTCCTCAGCCCCTCCTCTCTCAGCCCCTCCTCCCTCAGCCCTTCCTCCCTCAGCCCCTCCACCCTCAGCCTCTCCTCCCTCAGCCCCTCCTCCCTCAGCCCCTCCTCCCTCAGCCCCTCCACCCTCAGCCTTTCCTCCCTCAGCCCCTCCTCCCTCAGCCCCACCTCCCTCAGCCCCTCTTCCCTCAGCCCCTCCTCCCTCAGCCCCTCCTCTCTCCGCCCCTCCTCCCTCAGCCCCTCCTCCCTCAGCCCCTCCTCCCTCAGCCCCTCTTCCCTCAGCCCCTCCTCCCTCATCCCCTCCTCCCTCAGTCTCTCCTCCTTCAGCCCTTCCTCTCTCAGCCCCTCCTCCCTCAGCCCCTCCTCCCTCAGCCCTTCCTCCCTCAGCCCCTCCTCCCTCAGTCTCTCCTCCCTCAGCCCTTCCTCTCTCAGACCCTCCTCCCTCAGCCCCTCCTCCCTCAGCCCCTCCTCCCTTAGCCCCTCCTTCCTCAGCCCCTCCTCCCTCAGCCCCTCCTCCCTCCGTCCCTGCAGCCTCAGCACCGCCTCCCTCAGTCTCTCCTCTCTCAGACGCTCCTCCCTCAGCCCCTCCTCCCTCAGCCACTCCTCCCTCAGCCCCTCCTCCCTCAGTCCCTCCTCCCTCAGCCCCTATTCCCTCAGCCCCTCCTCCCTCAGCCCCTCCTCCCTCAGCCCCTCCTCCCTCAGCCCCTTCTCCTTCAGCCCCTCCTCCCTCAGGTCCTCCTCCCCCAGCCCCTCCTCCCTCAGCCCCTCCTCCCTCAGCCCCTCCTCCCTCAGTCTCTCCTCCCTCAGCCCTTCCTCTCTCAGACCCTCCATTCTCAGCCTCTCCTCCCTCAGCCCCTCCTCTCTCAGCCCCTCCTCCCTCAGCGCCTCCTCCCTCCGCCCCTCCTCCCTAAGCCCCTCCTCCTTCAGCCCCTCCTCCCTCAGCCCCTCCTCTCTCAGCCCCTCCTTCCTCAGCCCTTTTTCCCTCAGCCCCTCCTCCCTCAGCCCCTCCTCCCTCAGCCCCTCCTCCTTCAGCCCCTCCTCCCTCACCGCCTCCTCCCTCCGCCACTCCTCCCCCAGCCCCTCCTCTTTCAACCTCTCCTCCCTCAGCCCCTCCTCCCTCAGCCCTTCGTCCCTCAGCCCCTCCTCCCTCAGTCCCTCCTCCCTCAGCCCCTATTCCCTCAGCCCCTCCTCCCTCAGCCCCTCCTCCCTCAGCCCCTCCTCCCTCAGCCCCTCCTCCTTCAGCCCCTCCTCCCTCAGCCCCTCCTCCCCCAGCCCCTTCTCCCTCAGCCCCTCCTCCCTCAGCCCCTCCTCCGTCAGTCTCTCCTCCCTCAGCCCTTCCTCTCTCAGACCCTCCACCCTCAGCCTCTCCTCCCTCAGCCCCTCCTCCCTTAGCCCCTCCTCCCTCAGCGCCTCCTCCCTCCGCCCCTCCTCCCTAAGCCCCTCCTCCTTCAGCTCCTCCTCCCTCAGCCCCTCCTCGCTCAGCCCCTCCTCCCTCAGCCCCTCCTCCCTCAGCCCCTCCTCCCTCAGCCCCTCCTCCCTCAGCCCCTCCTTCATCAACCCTTGCTCCCTCAGCCCCTCCTCCCTCATCCCCTCCTTCCTCAGTCTCTCCTCCCTCAGCCTTTCCTCTCACACCCCTTCCTCCCTCAGCCCCTCCTCCCTCAGTCCCTCCTCCCTCAGCCCCTATTCCCTCAGCCCCTCCTCCCTCAGCCCTTCCTCCCTCCGCTCCTCCTCCCTCAGCCCCTCCTCCTTCAGCCCCTCCTCCCTCAGCCCCTCCTCCCTCCGTCCCTCCACCCTCAGCCCCGCCTCCCTCAGTCCCTCCTCCCTCAGTCCCTCCTCCTTCAGCCCCTCCTCCCTCAGCGCTTGCTCCCTCCGCCACTCCTCCCTCAGCCCCTCCTCTTTCAGCTCCTCCTCCTTCAGCCCCTCCTCCCTCAGCCCCTCCTCCCTCAGCACTTCCTCCCTCAGCCCCTCCTTCCTCAGCCCTTTCTCCCTCAGCCCCTCCTCCCTCAGTCTCTCCTCCCTCAGCCCTCCCTCTCTCAGACCATCCTCCCTCAGCCCCTCCTCCTTCAGCCCCTCCTCCATCAGTTCCTCCTCCCTTAGCGCCTCCTCCCTCCGCCACTTCTCCCTCAACCCCTCCTCTTTCAGCCCCTCCTCCCTCAGCCCCTCTTCCCTCAGCCCCTCCTCCCTCAGCCCCTCCATCCTCAGCCCTTTCTTCCTCAGCCCCTCCTCCCTCAGCCCCTCCACATTCAGCCCCTCCTCCCTCAGCCCCTCCTCCCTCAGCCCCTCCTCCCTCAGTCCCTCTTCCCTCAGCCCCTCCTCCCTCAGCCCCTCCTCCCTCAGCCCCTCCTCCCTCAGCCCCTCCTCCCTCAGTCTCTCCTCCCTCAGCCCTCCCTCTCTCAGACCATCCTCCCTCAGCCCCTCCTCCCTCAGCCCCTCCTCCTTCAGTTCCTCCTCCCTCAGCGCCTCCCCCCTCCGCCACTCCTCCCTCAGCCCCTCCTCTTTCAGCCCCTCCTCCCTCAGCCCCTCCTCCCTCAGCCCCTCCTCCCTCAGCCCCTCCTCCCTCAGCCCCTCCTTCCTCAGCCCTTTCTCCCTCAGCTCCTCCTCCCTCAGCCCCTCCTCCCTCAGCACCTTCTCCTTCAGCCCCTCCTCCCTCAGCGCCTCCTCCCTCCACCACTCCTCCCTCAGCCCCTCCTCTTTCAGCCCCTCCTCGCTCAGCCCCTCCTCCCTCAGCCCCTCCTCCCTCAGCCCCTCCTCCCTCAGCCCCTCCTCCCTCAGCCCCTCCTTCATCAACCCTTGCTCCCTCAGCCCCTCCTCCCTCATCCCCTCCTTCCTCAGTCTCTCCTCCCTCAGCCTTTCCTCTCACACCCCTTCCTCCCTCAGCCCCTCCTCAATCAGCCCCTCCTCCTTCAGCCCTCCTCCCTCAGCCCCTCTTCCCTCAGCCCCTCCTCCCTTAGCCCCTCCTCCCTCAGCCCCTCCTCTTTCAGTCCCTCCTTCCTCAGCCCCTCCTCCCTCAGCCCCCCCTCCTTCAGCCCCTCCTCCCTCAGTCTCTCCTCCCTCAGCCCTCCCTCTCTCAGACCATCCTCCCTCAGCCCCTCCTCCTTCAGCCCCTCCTCCTTCAGTTCCTCCTCCCTCAAAGCCTCCTCCCTCCGCCACTCCTCCCTCAGCCCCTCCTCTTTCAGCTCCTCCTCCCTCAGCCCCTTCTCCCTCAGTCCCTCCTTCCTAAGCCCCTATTCCCTCAGCCCCTCCTCCCTCAGCCCTTCCTCCCTCAGCCCTTCCTTTCGCAGACCCTCTTTCGTCAGCCCCTTCTCCCTCAGCCCGCCACCCTCAGCCCCTCCTCCCTCCTTCCCTCCACCCTCAGCCTCGCCTCCCTCAGTCCTTCCTCCCTCAGACCCTCCTCCCTCAGCCCCTCCTCCCTCAGCCCCTCCTCCCTTAGCCCTCCTCCCTCAGTCCCTCCTCCCTCAGCCCCTCCTCCCTCAGTCCCTCCTCCCTCAGCCCCACCTCCCTCAGCCGCTCCTCCCTCAGCCCCTACTCCCTCAGCCCCTCCTCCCTCAGTCTCTCTTCCTTCAGCCCCTCCTCTCTCTGACCCTCCTCCCTCAGCCCCTCCTCCCTGAGTCTCTCCTCCCTCAGCCCCTCCTTCCTCAGCCCCTCCTCCCTCAGTCTCTCTTTCCTCAGCCCCTCCTCTCTCTGACCCTCCTCCCTCAGCCCCTCCTCCCTGAGTCTCTCCTCCCTCAGCCCCTCCTCCCTCAGTCTCTCCTCCCTCAGCACCGCCTCCCTCAGCCCCTCCTCTCTCAGCTCCTCTTCCCTCCGTCCCTCCTCCCTCAGCCTCTCCTCCCTCAGCCCCTTCTCCCTCAGCCCGTCCTCCCTCAGCCCCTCCTCCCTCAGACCCTCCTCCCTCAGCCCCTCCTCCCTCAGCCCCTCCTGCCTCAGCCCCTCCTTCCTCAGCCGCTCCTTCCTCAGCTCCTCCTTCCTCAGCCCGTCCTCCCTCAATCCCTTCTCCCTCAGTCCCTCCTCCCTCAGCTCCACCTCCCTCAGCTCCTCCTCCGTCAGCTCCTCCTCCCTCCGCCCCTCCTCCCTCAGCCCCACCTCCCTCAGCCCGTCCGTCCTCAGCCCCTCCTCCCTCAGCCCCTCCTCCCTCAGCCCCTCCTCCCTCAGCCCCTACTCCCTCAGCGCCATCTCCCTCCGCCAGTCCTGCCTCAGCCCCTCTTCTTTCAGCCCCTCCTCCCTCAGTCTCTCCTCCCTCAGCCCTTCCTCTCTCAGACCCTCATCCGTCAGCCCCTCCTCCCTCAGCCCCTCCTCCCTCAGCCCCTCATTCTCAGCTCTTCCTCCCTCAGACACTCCTCCCTCAGCTCCTCCTCCCTCATACCCTCCTCCCTCAGCCCCTCCTCCCTCAGTCTCTCCTCCCTCAGCCCTTCCTCTCTCAGACCCTCCTCCCTCAGCCCCTCCTCCCTCAGCCCCTCCTCCCTTAGCCCCTCCTTCCTCAGCCCCTCCTCCCTCAGCCCCTCCTCCCTCCGTCCCTGCAGCCTCAGCACCGCCTCCCTCAGTCTCTCCTCGCTCAGACGCTCCTCCCTCAGCCCCTCCTCCCTCAGCCACTCCTCCCTCAGCCCCTCCTCCCTCAGTCCCTCCTCCCTCAGCCCCTATTCCCTCAGCCCCTCCTCCCTCAGCCCCTCCTCCCTCAGCCCCTCCTCCCTCAGCCCCTCCTCCCTCAGCCCCTTCTCCTTCAGCCCCTCCTCCCTCAGGTCCTCCTCCCCCAGCCCCTCCTCCCTCAGCCCCTCCTCCCTCAGCCCCTCCTCCCTCAGTCTCTCCTCCCTCAGCCCTTCCTCTCTCAGACCCTCCATTCTCAGCCTCTCCTCCCTCAGCCCCTCCTCTCTCAGCCCCTCCTCCCTCAGCGCCTCCTCCCTCCGCCCCTCCTCCCTAAGCCCCTCCTCCTTCAGCCCCTCCTCCCTCAGCCCCTCCTCTCTCAGCCCCTCCTTCCTCAGCCCTTTTTCCCTCAGCCCCTCCTCCCTCAGCCCCTCCTCCCTCAGCCCCTCCTCCTTCAGCCCCTCCTCCCTCAGCGCCTCCTCCCTCCGCCACTCCGCCCCCAGCCCCTCCTCTTTCAACCTCTCCTCCCTCAGCCCCTCCTCCCTCAGCCCTTCGTCCCTCAGCCCCTCCTCCCTCAGTCCCTCCTCCCTCAGCCCCTATTCCCTCAGCCCCTCCTCCCTCAGCCCTTCCTCCCTCAGCTCCTCCTCCCTCAGCCCCTCCTCCATCAGCCCCTCCTCCTTTAGCCCCGCCTCCCTCAGCCCCTCCTCCCTCCGTCCCTCCACCCTCAGCCCCGCCTCCCTCAGTCCCTCCTCCCTCAGCCCCTCCTCCTTCAGCCCCTTTTCCCTCAGCGCTTCCTCCCTCCGCCACTCCTCCCTCAGCCCCTCCTTCCTCAGCCCTTTCTCCCTCAGCCCCTCCTCCCTCAGTCTCTCCTCCCTCAGCCCTCCCTCTCTCAGACCATCCTCCCTCAGCCCCTCCTCCTTCAGCCCCTCCTCCTTCAGTTACTCCTCCCTCAGCGCCTCCTCCCTCCGCCACTTCTCCCTCAGCCCCTCCTCTTTCAGCCCCTCCTCCCTCAGCCCCTCTTCCCTCAGCCCCTCCTCCCTCAGCCCCTCCTCCCTCAGTCCCTCCTCCCTCAGCCCCTCCTCCCTCAGCCCCTCCTCCCTCAGCCCCTCCTCCCTCAGCCCCTCCTCCCTCAGTCTCTCCTCCCTCAGCCCTCCCTCTCTCAGACCATCCTCCCTCAGCCCCTCCTCCTTCAGCCCCTCCTCCTTCAGTTCCTCCTCCCTCAGCGCCTCCTCCCTCCGCCACTCCTCCCTCAGCCCCTCCTCTTTCAGCCCCTCCTCCCTGAGCCCCTCCTCCCTCAGCCACTCCTCCCTCAGCCCCTGTTTCCTCAGCCCTTTCTCCCTCAGCTCCTCCTCCCTCAGCCCCTTCTCCCTAAGCCCCTCCTCCTTCAGCCCCTCCTTTTTCAGCGCCTCCTCCCTCCGCCACTCCTCCCTCAGCCCCTCCTCTTTCAGCCCCTCCTCCCTCAGCCCCTCCTCCCTCAGCCCCTCCTCCCTCAGCCCCTCCTCCCTCAGCCCCTCCTCCCTCAGCCCCTCCTCCTTCAGCCCCTCCTCCCTCAGCCCCTCCTCTTTCAGCCCCTCCTCCCTCCGCCCCTCCTTCCTCAGCCCCTCCTCCCTCAGCCCCTCCTCCCTCAGCCCCTCCTCCCTCAGCCCCTCCTCCCTCAGCCCCTCCTCCCTCAGCCCCTCCTCCCTCAGCCCCTCCTCCTTCAGCCCTTCCTCCTTCAGCCACTCCTCCCTAAGCCCCTCCTCCCTCAGCCCCTCCTCCCTCAGTCTCTCCTCCCTCAGCCCTTCCTCTCTCAGACCCTCCTCCCTCAGCCCCTCCTCCCTCAGCCCCTTCTCCCTCAGCCCCTCCTTCCTCAGCCCTTCCCCCCTCAGCCCCTGCTCCCTCATCCCCTCCTCTCTTAGCCCCTCCTCCCTCAGCCCCTCCTCCCTCAGTCTCTCCTCCCTCAGCCCTCCCTCTCTCAGACCATCCTCCCTCAGCCCCTCCTCCTTCAGCCCCTCCTCCTTCAGTTCCTCCTCCCTCAGCGCCTCCTCCCTCCGCCACTCCTCCCTCAGCCCCTCCTCTTTCAGCCCCTCCTCCCTCAGCCCCTCCTCCCTCAGCCCCTCCTCCCTCAGCCCCTCCTCCCTCAGTCTCTCCTCCCTCAGCCCTCCCTCTCTCAGGCCCTCCTCCCTCAGCCCCTCCTCCCTCAGCCCCTCCTCCCTCAGCCCCTCCTCCCTCAGCCCCTCCTCCCTCAGCCCCTCCTCCCTCAGCCCCTCCTTCCTCAGCCCTTCCCCCCTCAGCCCTTGCTCCCTCATCCCCTCCTCTCTTAGCCCCTCTTCCCTCAGCCCCTCCTCCCTCAGTCTTTCCTCCCTCAGCCCTTCCTCCCTCAGCCCCTCCTCCCTCAGCCCCTCCTCCTTCAGCCCCTCCTCCCTCAGCCCCTCCTCTTTCAGCCCCTCCTCCCTCCGCCCCTCCTTCCTCAGCCCCTCCTCCCTCAGCACCTCCTCCCTCAGCCCCTCCTCCCTCAGCCCCTCCTCCTTCAGCCCCTCCTCCCTCAGCCCCTCCTCCCTCAGCCCCTCCTCCCTCAGCCCTTCCTCCCTAAGCCCCTCCTCCCTCAGCCACTCCTCCCTCAGCCCCTGTTTCCTCAGCCCTTTCTCCCTCAGCTCCTCCTCCCTCAGCCCCTTCTCCCTAAGCCCCTCCTCCTTCAGCCCCTCCTTTTTCAGCGCCTCCTCCCTCCGCCACTCCTCCCTCAGCCCCTCCTCTTTCAGCCCCTCCTCCCTAAGCCCCTCCTCCTTCAGCCCCTCCTCCCTCAGCCCCTCCTCCCTCAGTCTCTCCTCCCTCAGCCCTTCCTCTCTCAGACCCTCCTCCCTCAGCCCCTCCTCCCTCAGCCCCTTCTCCCTCAGCCCCTCCTTCCTCAGCCCTTCCCCCCTCAGCCCCTGCTCCCTCATCCCCTCCTCTCTTAGCCCCTCCTCCCTCAGCCCCTCCTCCCTCAGTCTCTCCTCCCTCAGCCCTCCCTCTCTCAGACCATCCTCCCTCAGCCCCTCCTCCTTCAGCCCCTCCTCCTTCAGTTCCTCCTCCCTCAGCACCTCCTCCCTCAGCCCCTCCTCCCTCAGCCCCTCCTCCTTCAGCCCCTCCTCCCTCAGCCCCTCCTCCCTCAGCCCCTCCTCCCTCAGCCCTTCCTCCCTAAGCCCCTCCTCCCTCAGCCCCTCCTCTTTCAGCCCCTCCTCCCTCCGCCCCTCCTTCCTCAGCCCCTCCTCCCTCAGCACCTCCTCCCTCAGCCCCTCCTCCCTCAGCCCCTCCTCCTTCAGCCCCTCCTCCCTCAGCCCCTCCTCCCTCAGCCCCTCCTCTTTCAGCCCCTCCTCCCTGAGCCCCTCCTCCCTCAGCCACTCCTCCCTCAGCCCCTGTTTCCTCAGCCCTTTCTCCCTCAGCTCCTCCTCCCTCAGCCCCTTCTCCCTAAGCCCCTCCTCCTTCAGCCCCTCCTTTTTCAGCGCCTCCTCCCTCCGCCACTCCTCCCTCAGCCCCTCCTCTTTCAGCCCCTCCTCCCTAAGCCCCTCCTCCCTCAGCCCCTCCTCCCTCAGCCCCTCCTCCCTCAGCCCCTCCTCCCTCAGCCCCTCCTCCTTCAGCCCCTCCTCCCTCAGCCCCTCCTCTTTCAGCCCCTCCTCCCTCCGCCCCTCCTTCCTCAGCCCCTCCTCCCTCAGCACCTCCTCCCTCAGCCCCTCCTCCCTCAGCCCCTCCTCCTTCAGCCCCTCCTCCCTCAGCCCCTCCTCCCTCAGCCCCTCCTCCCTCAGCCCTTCCTCCCTAAGCCCCTCCTCCTTCAGCCCCTCCTCCCTCAGCCCCTCCTCCCTCAGTCTCTCCTCCCTCAGCCCTTCCTCTCTCAGACCCTCCTCCCTCAGCCCCTCCTCCCTCAGCCCCTTCTCCCTCAGCCCCTCCTTCCTCAGCCCTTCCCCCCTCAGCCCCTGCTCC
>CANBKX010000614.1:0-17501 GCA_947369275.1 Nemotelus nigrinus | reverse complement strand
TCACCTTCAATATCCCCACCAATTTATAATCCTGACACTCTCCTGGTGGGTCTTGAAAACCGAATGAAGGCCTTGATGAAAACTCAAGCGAGTACCTTACTCGAAAAGCACTTTTCGCTGTTCAGTTCAACAGTGTCTCAATTCCGCACCACAATACATATATACGATAGAAGACACGTTAAGTCACATCTGCGAGATGTTATCTGGTAGCCATATTATACCAAGCCATGAAATGTCCTTAGATGTTGAATTGATGGCAGCTGATTCAAGTATTGCAGCAGACAACTTGTTGCAACCGACAAAGCTCTGCCGAGCCGTCATCAGTGCAGCATATATTTGTTAAGGATTTTTCCTTTGTTTGCCCGGCGTGCCTTAGCCCAGCCGAGTACCTTTGCCTGTCGTGGGTTGGCGGGCGGAAAAATCCCTACGTGCTACGGCACGCAGACAACACAACACTTAAAACATTTAATTGATCACTAGGACAACGACAATCACACAGAAGAGGGAAACGAAGAGGATCGTTCAGAATTATCTTTTAATATCTTATTCAAAATACATTATTTATGGTATAAACCAAAATGAACTCAAAAGAAAAAAAAAATAAAACCAAAGAATGCAATCTAACCAAAAATTCAATAATTAACTTCAAATAAATCCAAACATTTAACCCACAGTGAATTAAACAAATCAAGTAAATCAATTAATTAATAAATCAGATGGGGTTTCTTCACACCCAACCCCGGCCGGAGTGGAGTTCACACCAATCTTGACAAACCCTTAAAAATAATAGTCATGCTAAAAGAAATCTTATAAACTAAAATTATCTCTAGACATATCCAAATCCAATTCAAAACCAAAAGCAAAACCAAAAAAAATCTAATTCAATTATTAATTTGAAACTAATTATTGAAGCAACGCAAACAAGACAAATTAAAGGCAGCGAGCATTGATTCATTAACTTTAAGTAATATCGTTATATATAAGTAATACCGTTGTTCGCAATGTCCTTAGGCTCTCAACTCATTCATTATAACTGCATTAGTATTAATAAAACTAAATCAACTTGAATAATGCATGCGATTTCTTTTAAATTAGGGTTTTCATAAAAAAACGGAATAATCATCAAATTTGTAACCACTTATCTGGTGACGCAATGTCTGAGCAATTGGATGATCCCGACGGTCCAGAAGTTTCTTCAGAAACTGACGTTCAATTAATTTCTTCCCATCGTCTCGTTTTTCTGAGTTTTTTTCGCCCAAATGCAGCACTAGTCATCGATCGCCTTTGTTCCTTCGTCCATCTTCAGCTGTTAATCAATTTTCATTTCAACAATTTTCCTCCTCCTCTTCGGCAATCTCCGCTATCGTATTTTTAATCGGTTGTAACACAAACTTTTATTTCGGAAACGCTTTGTACTTTTCTAGAACTGTCTGTTCGATATTCAATAATCTTCAAACACCAAAATTCAAATCCACTTTTCTTTGCAAAGCACACAACTTTCTTTTCTTTTGTCTGTTATCACCCAAAGAAAAGGTTTTCGAATTCTTTTCACTTTATTCTTAAAGCAATCTCCACTTTCGTCGTTTTATTCGGTTGTCAAACAAACTTTTATTTTGGACTTAATTTTCCGTAGCCAAAACTCGCTCAATATTCTCCTTTAACTTTCAACACCCAAGTTTCCTCCAACTTCTTCTTCTCAATTCTCTGCCTCGAATCGCTCAAAGTCCCCTTTTCCTTTGTCCGAAAATTTTTTCACAGAACCGGGACAGCGGTTTCTTTCCAATTCAACATCTTTTTATACAATTAGGGCATCACCCATCCCATTCTGGTACAGTTCCGAATAATAACTTCAGCTGATGGGACATTTGGTAGGACTGTCACCAAACATTGGGATATAAAATATCCCGTCTGTCAGTCTGTCATAGTGATGGGCGATTGCGAGATATTTTAACAATCGAGATAATCGCAATCGGCGCCACAAAACAATCCAGATAATCGCAATCGAGAGAATCGCAATCGATGCGCCAAAACAATCGAGAGAACAATCGAGACAATCGAGATAATCGAGACAATCGAGATAATCGAGACAATTGAGCGATTCGAGATAATCGAGCGATTCGAGATAATCGAGACAATCGAGCGATTCGAGATAATCGAGCGATTCGAGACAATTGAGGCAATCGAGACAATTGAACATCTCGCAATCGATCATTCGGTCGGTCAAGTCATCGACAATCGGTTGAAAGCAATTGAGTGAGCTATAAAGCACGTTTCGTTGGCGCAGCCAATAAAAAAATGTTCAAATATTTCAGCAAAAATATTAAGTGTTATTATTTGATCAAACTGGAATTTTTTGGCAAATATTGATGTATAAAAGGATATATTTATCTTAAGTTAAAATTAAGATATCTTTAACTCTTTGGTGGCGGTGGGTATGTTAGTGTATAAGCACACCAGTTAACACAGTACGCTTGTAGAACCGCTTGTGAAGAATAGATTTGAATGGATTGGATATACTATTTAGTAGATTTTTTTTACGTGTGCATACATATGGAATGTAATGATCAGATATGCATGAAAATTTGTACGGCTAGCATGGCTAGCATGTACAAATGGCTGGTAGTTTTGCTAAAACCATTAAGTCTGATCAAAGTGTATGATCAAACATTAAATGAAGTTGAGTTTTGTCATGCTGTTAAGTATGTTAAAATAAAATCTTCTTTTAGATAGTGCAGTTTGAAAGCATATCATGTATCCAGTATTTTCGTGTTTGCGAGTATTTTATTCAAATATTCAAAAAGTTTTTGGGGCAAACGTAGCTGAAATCGGCCAATTTTGGGTTAGAGTGGTTTTCGGACATAACGGGCCAAGACCTATTGCTGTGATAAAAACATTTCGGTTTTGTAGGGGAGTAAGGGGTTTTTTGGCCATAGTTTGGCAAAAATTGCCTTTACCGCGCTTTCAATGATTGAAAGTGGTCGGGGAGTACAATAGTGATATTTTAAGGATGAAAAAATTTTTTATGGGGAAAATTGGGTAAAAACGTCGAATTTTTCCAAATTTTTTTTTGCGTAGCTTTCTGAGCTGTTTCGGGTGAAATATCCATACAAGTCTGGTAAAAAGTGGCCTAGTTTCGAAGATATAGCAAAATGAAATCCGCCGGAAAACCGACCGGAAAAACTGAAAGTAGCACTAAAAGTGCCAAATAAGAAAAGGTTGAGATCCTTTTTGGTTCGACGGTTGGCTTCTCCGGCTGTGCATTATGCCGTATCTTCGAAACTAGGCCACTTTTTACCAGACTTGTATGGACATCTCACCCAAAACAGCTCAGAAATGTCCCCAAATTCAAGCTACGCAAAAAATAAATTTGGAAAAATTCGACGTTTTTGCCCAATTTTCCCCATAAAAATTTTTTTCATCCTTAAAATATCACTATTGTACTCCCCGACCACTTTCAATCATTGAAAGCGCGGTAAACCAGCCTTACTCCCCTACAAAACCGAAATGTTTGTATCACAGCAATAGGTTTTGGCCCGTTATATCCGAAACCACTATAGCCCAAAATTGGCCGATTTCAGCTACGTTTGCCCCAAAAACTTTTTGAATATTTGAATAAAATACTCGCAAACACGAAAATACTGGATACATGATATGCTTTCAAACTGCACTATCTAAAAGAAGATTTTATTTTAACATACTTAACCGCATGACAAAACTCAACTTCATTTAATGTTTGATCATACACTTTGATCAGACTTAATGGTTTTAGCAAAACTACCAGCCATTTGTACATGCTAGCCATGCTAGCCATACAAATTTCCATGCATATCTGATCATTACATTCCATATGTATGCACACGTAAAAAAAATCTACTAAATAGTATATCCAATCCATTCAAATCTATTCTTCACAAGCGGTTCTACAAGCGTACTGTGTTAACTGGTGTGCTTATACACTAACATACCCACCGCCACCAAAGAGTTAAAGATATCTTAATTTTAACTTAAGATAAATACATATATCCTTTTATACATCAATACATATTTCCCAAAAAATTGCAGTTTGATCAAATAATAACACTTAATATTTTTGCTGAAATATTTGAACATTTTTTTATTGGCTGCGCCAACGAAACAAGCTTTATGGCTCACTCAATTGCTTTCAACCGATTGTCGATGATTTGACCGACCGAATGATCGATTGCGAGATGTTCGATTGTCTCGATTGTCTCGATTGCCTCAATTGTCTCGAATCGCTCGATTATCTCGAATCGCTCGATTGTCACGATTATCTCGATTGTCTCGATTATCTCGAATCGCTCGATTATCTCGAATCTCTCGATTATCTCGAAGCGCTCGATTGTCTCGATTATCTCGATTGCAACAATCGAGTCCAACTTAAATAATCGAGATGTTTCGAGATATTTGAACAATCGAAACAATCGAGTTTAATATCTCGCAATCGCGCATCACTAGTCTGTCATTCTGATCTGTCACAAACTCGTTTGGTACCCAGATACATAAAATAAATACGCAAGACGCATCAAGCTTCCCTATCAAACATGCAATTATCGAGGAGAGAAAGATAAGTCCAGCCTCTCTTGTGGCAATAATATACAAAAAAAAACCTATAACTTTGGCACATATTGGACAGAAGACGAATGGCGGCACCGCATTGAAAAATCAGACAGTCTAATGCAGCACACCTCGGAAAAACTGAAATAATAACAGAACGAACTGGTACGACGTACAAAGTTTTTTTTGTGAGGGGAGCTCCGCGCTCTGCTGATATTACATGGATGTACGAGTTCCTCGAAAAAGAGGCATTAATAAAAGAATGCAACGTATTAAGGACACGCAGTCGAACGAATCGGAAATGCGGCAGTTTTTTCAAGATCACCATTCTCCCACGATATGCTTGGTTTTTCACCAACTTCAACCCAAACAACAATAACTGTACTTGGAAAGGATTAACGTTCTGCCAGTGGAGAAACCAGACTCAGACTGTAGGTCGTCGGAAAAATAAAGCTATTAATAGTCATAAAATTAGCAAAGGTAAAGCTAGAAATAGTCATAAAATTAGCAAAGATAAAAATTGTAATTTAACCACAGCTCACATCAGTTCCCTTTCTAATCCTGACAATGGTGACACCAAGAATATTGATTCCACAAACCTGGAACCCAAACCGAACAACTCTCGCGTAATTAATCCTATTCACATTGACTGCAATGTTGACGATGTTAATCTCCAAGCACTTTCCAACACTGAACTATTCACAGCCCCTAACATCAGTTCCAGAGTAGACTCATCTCCGTACAAGAATTTTGTTCAGAGAATAAAAAGAAAAATTTCCCCAAAGCAAAAACTACCTACGCTAAAACTACCAAACACTAGAAAAAAAAATTTCCCCAAAGCAAAAACTAACTATGCTAAAACTACCAAACACTAGAAATCTCGATTGCTTTCCGAACACTGTTACCAAAAAATCATCTGATCTCGTTAACACCGTCTCTAAACCCGTGCAATACCCTTATTTTGTTCGTGGCGAAGTTCAAACCTCCTCTATTACCCCTGGTATTATAGTTAATGCCAATCCCTCGTGTGAACCAGTGACAGCTGCGCCTAAGTTCCTTGACCCACTAGTGCCTCCTATAGTTAAAGCCACAATCAACTCCAGTGCTGATCTCGAAAGCAGGTATCTGCTTTCTCGGCTAAGGGATAAGAAAATCTATGAAAATGTTCGCCTCTACCTTGCATACATGCACAAAGCCACTGAGTCTGCTTGTTTCGAGGGTAAAACGAAAACTCATCTGAAAGTCATGAGTCAACAGGAAGGTGTTCCCATAGATTTTCAGGCTCTTCATATTGTTTTTGTTCGGTACTATGAGCAACTTGGCATAACAGCTGACCAAGTGAAAAAAGAGCTAAGCACCTTTGCCTCACATGTCTCAGCTAAGTATATTTCCTCCCTTCAAAAAGCAAGGAATGATTTTAAAAACTATCATTCCTAACAAGAAGTTTTCGTTAAACAGCCTCAAACTTTTTTACCACAACTGTGGTGGTATGAGAGGCAAACTGAATAGACTCTTTCTTGACTCAAAATCGTGCCAATTTAATGTACTGACCTTCACGGAAACCTGGTTAAACAGTTCGCACACAAACGCAGAAATATTAGATGTTAACTGGACTATCTACAGAAAGGACCGAAACTCTCTTTCTACTGGCCAAACTCGAGGTGGTGGTGTTTTAGTAGCTATTCGTAACTCGCTATTAAGCAAACTAGTCGAAAACAGCTCATATAATCTCTTCGATCACAAGATTATTCGCATTTCCTGGTCCAAAGGTTTCATTTACATCGGAATATTCTACATCTCACCCGGTTCAGACGAAGCCGTTTATAATGATGTATGCGAAGTGATTTCTACCCTAGTTTCATCTCTTAATGAGGAGGATAAAATTATAATTCTCGGTGATTTCAATCGCCCAAATTTAAAATTTACGGCCGATGAAACTGATAATAATCTCATTCTTTTTAATCTTCTTGACTCCAGCGATTTCAATCTAGTTAGTACATTATATGGCAATGATTTGCAGCAAATAGCTCCGACACCTAACCAAAATGGAAATTGGTTAGATCTCATATTTACTAATAGCTACGACGATGTAGTGGCTAACTCAACTGCTGATGTAGAAAATTTTTTTGGCAACACTCTTCACCACTCTGCGTTCACAGTTGAGTTATTATCTACATCTGATATGTTCGCTTCCCTATCTTACAATAACTCTATTATATATGACTTTCGCAATGCTGATTATAAGAGCATTACGGATTGTCTTCTCAGAGTTGACTGCGCTAATAATTTTTCAACGCTAGAATAAGATGATGCTGTATCATTATTCTATGAGTTGGTTTTTGACGCCGTTGAAAAGTTCACCCCAAAGATTAAGAGAAAAGACAAAATATCTGAACCATGGCTTGATAGCAATCTAAGGTATTTGCGGAATCAAAGAAATAAACTTTACAAAGTAATTACCACCAGCACTGATGTCAGAGATGATATCAAGGATAAACATAATGAATTAGCCCCAAGAATTCCTGGTGAAATCCCGTGAAGCGTATGAGCGCTATGTTAATATCATGGGCGAAAATATAATTCATGATCCTAAAAATTTTTTTGATTGCGTGAACACCAAACGGAAAACTTCGGGCTACCCTATGTACAAAAATAACTTTTGTTCAACATGCCCTCAAGGAGTTTGCAACCTGTTCGCTGAGCATTTCCAGGAAGTAGTTTATTCATGTACAAGCATGTCTAACATTCTTCTCCCTCAAACATTCCCACCAGATATCATTTGTGCAATGTATTTAACTAGAGAGGAGATTGCCAAGGCCATCAAAGATCTCAATGTCAGCAAGGGTCCTGGTCCTGACTTACTACCTCCTAGTTTCACACTCGAATGCATGGAGTCGCTTATCTTACCCGTGTATTTAATTTTCAACAAATCACTTTCTTGTGGGGTTTTCCCTTCCTTCTGGAAATCATCCCATCTGACTCCGATTTTTAAAAGTGGTGATAGGCGGTCGATTGATAATTACAGAGGTATTGCAATACTATCATCATTGCCTAAACTATTTGAAAAAATTGTCTGCGATAAGCACACTACTCTAATAGAACCTCTTCTAAATGAACAACAACATGGTTTTAGAAAAGGCAGGTCAACTTCTACCAACCTCATGATTCTCGTCTCAGATGTTCTCTGTGGCATGGAAAAAGGGCATCAAATTGATACCATCTACACAGACTTCAGCAAGGCCTTTGATCGTGTTGATCATGATATTCTTCGAATCAAACTACAGAAATTTGGCATCTCGGGTCTCTCATTAAACTGGTTAGACTCTTATCTTCGAAATAGGACGCAGTATGTTAAGTTTCAGGGTATCCTATCCAAAAAAATCGAAGTTTTATCAGGTGTTCCACAAGGTAGTCACTTGGGGCCTCTTTTATTCAATATTTTCGTTTCGGATCTTTCTGAAGTTTTATCAGACATCCCTCACCTTTTTTATGCAGATGATCTGAAAATGTACCACACAATTAAATCGAAATCTGACTCAGTTTTCCTTCAATTGAAACTGCTTTCTCTTGAGCAGTGGTGCAAACCAAATAATCTCGACATTAATGTCAGTAAATGTCAAGTCATTAGTTTTTCCCGCAAAATTAGTAATATACATTTTGATTACCGCCTCAAAAATGTTACAATCAATAATGTTGACAATGTCATCGACCATGGGGTTACTTTGGATAAAAAGCTGCGTTTTAATTTACACTATGACAAAGTCTTAAGCAAGGCTAATAAGCAGCTTGGATTTATCAAAAGACGTGCGAAGGAATTCAAAAGCCTTTGGGTCACGAAGTCTTTATACATAGCTCTAGTTCGGCCATTGCTCGAATATGCATATATTGTCTGGCACCCTACCTTTGATGTCCATAGCGATAGGCTCGAATCGGTGCAGAAGCAGTTCTTGCTATTTGCGTTGAGAGATCTGTATAATCCTTACGAATCTGATAATCTACCTTGATACAGATACAGGCTTGATCAATGTTGGGTTCCTGTCCAATAAGATCACCTTCAACGAACCAGTAAGGCAGACGAGGCACACATGTTTACTGAATGAATACCGACACCACACAGTTTTCTTCGAAAATTAGTAAAAATATAAGAAGGAAAGATGTGGCATATATAAAATTACTGGCTCAGAATGCAACAAGATATACATAAATTATACATAACGAGCATGGATCAAGTACAAAACTTACGACGTGAGCACGATCATACCTACTCGTGACGAAGTAGGATGCAAACACGCCTACAAAACATCCAAAATTTACCGGTTTATAGTTGAATGAAGAGTACTGTTTTCGGTGGTGTCCAAATCTATCTGTTTATGAGAATGTTAATGAGTTTATTGGATGTTACAAATCTAGGCAGATGGGCACTTAAATTGTTGATTTGAAATGGAGAAATTGAAAGTGCTTGGAGTGTATGTTGCCTCTTTTATGCTCTAATTAATTAAGTTAGAGTACAAATGGCGCAAGATCGACGTTTAAATTCTTTAAATACATGAGTTTTTACAAAAAAATTATTATAATTTCGCATTGTTTGATTGTGAGCTCATTCAAGTTTAAAGGACAAAAGTTAAAGTATCATTAAGCGATATTTACACTCGACTATTTTGCCATAATTCGCCAGTCTCCGGTACGGGACGAAATAGGATGCAGCGCCGAACAGCGACCACCCATTGTCGTTATCTTGTTTCTTTGATTCATGCATAATGAGCATAAGCGAAAACAAGCCTCAGCAAGGAAAAGAAACACAAAGGTAGTACAATTAGCAGTAGCGAAACATATCCTGAAGGAGGAGCACAACACATTATGGAAGTAGGTATAGGGACAGTTTAGCCTGGGAAAATTTTGCGGGCCGTAGAACTTTTTAATGCCAATGCAGCGACTTTGAGCTGTGAGTTAAATGACCTTCAGCTGTAACTTATGACGTCACGAGGGAGGGGTTCCCTTCTATATTTATGACGTCACAAGGAAGGGATTCCCTTCTATATTGATGACGTCACCAATTTTATTTGTCTTTGAGGTGTTAATCAAAGTGATTGATAGCTGGAAATTTCGCTCGTATCGATGATGTCACAAGGGATTGGGGCTCCTTTATCTAATAACAATGCCTTTAATTACTAAATTGTTTAATTTCTTCGAAGCCCCAGAAAAATGAGAATAAAAAGAAGAAAGCTATGTTACATATAGGAATTGAATCCAGAGCATCATGTGTGTAAGTCTTACCCGCTACAAACTAGAATTTAGGTGTTACCATAGACATATAAAGAATGGACACGCAATCATGATCCATGAACCTGTACGTGAATGAAGCAATTTTACTACATATGCAATTTACTGTCTGAAAAAAAGCTTTCCCCTCAATGCCGAACACTATACCTTTCTGCGCTGTAGACTCTCTATGTAAACATACATTTCCATACATTTCCATTTTTGTCAACATGGCCCATTTACGGGTTAGTTGGAATGGCGGGGAAAATAAAATATGTGTCACATGGGGCACAAATTTGAAAATTAATCAAATTTTCTCAACGAAATTTGATGTTATTTTGTAAGGGGAGGTCGAAAATGTTACTTGCACAGATAAAGCAACCATTTCTTTCCACGATTCGAAAAGCTTTCTATACTAAATTGGATAAAAATAGATGCAATGGTTCAAATTGAATTTGTACATACATTACACACTCTGGGGCGAAATCCTATGAGTAATTGATGCAAAACACTTCTTACTTTCGCACTGTTTATTCACCAATCTAAACATTTACACTTTAAATTGATGAAAACACGAAAATAAAACATGTGTCAAACCACCCGATGGCCATTTTTACTAATGTTCGAAGAACAATCGTATTAAACTCGTTTCGCTGAAAATTCATATTTCCTTATATATATATATATATATATATATATATATATATATATATATATATATATATATATATATATATATATATATATATATATATATATATATATAAAAATATATATATATATATATATATATATATATATATATATATATATATATATATATCAGCAAAATGATTAAGGGAGATAATCTCTGGAGTGGCCCATCCGATTGAGCTGAAATTTTCGGAGAACGTAGATGTATATAGTGGGTAGGTCCATGATTTTCTCACATATCCTAAACCTTTTGGCGGCGGCGAGCGTTTTAGTGAATTTTGAGGAACTCCTATATTTCCAAGCAGTGTAAATTTTTGTTAAAGAAAAGTATTGGGAATGAAAACTAATTATGTTCTAAGCTTGTCTATCATAAAGAATTGGAAATTTTTATATAATATCATAAAGAATAAATATCATAAAGAATTGGTATAGGGCTGGCAGCTCTGGTGATTTTTGTCTCATAAATCTTGCAAATTTGCTCAGCAAAATAAAGCTTTTTTCCCTATAACTTCCGATCCAGTGTAGAAATCAAAACGAAGTTCATGCAGTAAATGGACCTTAATGTGAAGTAAATGTCGTAGGAATTTCGTACAAAAATCATGAAAGGGCTGCCAGCTATGACCATTTTTTGTAATTTTGTGTAATTTCTTTACTGAGCGATTATGTCATTAGATTTGCAATTGAGAATGATCCTGCAATGAAAATTAACAACATATATTAACGTTTTAAAAATTCGAAAAGTTTCGAGGGAGGTAACCCTAAAAATTTTTTCACCCGTATACTTTCCAGCGCAGTGATTCAATCGAAACGAAATTTACTGGTTGGGTTTAACTTAAAGTGAAGCAGATTTGGTATGTATTTTGCTTTGCTGCTGACACAGGCTAACCAGCAATGTGGCATTTCAGTTAATATTGCACCAACAGATGCTTCAAATTACGTTCTCATATGAAAAGCATTTGCAATAAAAATAAGGAATCAATTTTTAAATTTTCCTAGTTTTGAACATTTTTCGGATGGCAGCCTCAAACAACGTTTAACCGCTGAAACTTTCGATAAAATCCTGCGATGAGAACGAAATGCAAAGGATAAGTTGATTTAAGTATGAGCTTGTTATGGTAAACTTATTGCTGCTTCGTTCGGAAAGTGTTACCAGCACTGAACATTTTCATCATTTGTGTTATAGTTGAGTTTTGTTGCTATGGATACATAATGGTTGATATGATTGATATGATAAAAACAGTGTATTACGTCTGTCCAATCTTTTTTGTCATATATATATATATATATATATATATATATATATATATATATATATATATATATATATATATATATATATATATATATATATATATATATATATATATATATATATATATATATATATATATATATATATATATATATATATATAAATATATATATATATACATATATATATATTTATATATATGTATGTATATATATATATATATATATATATATATATATATATATATATATATATATATATATATATATATATATATATATATATATATATATATATATATATATATATATATATATAAATATATATATCAGCAATATAAAATAAATATATAGATAATATATATATATATATATATATATATATATATATATATATATATATATATATATATATATATATATATATATATATATATATATATATATATCAGCAAAATGATTAAGGGAGATAATCTCTGGAGTGGCCGATCCAATTGAGCTGTAATTTTCGGAGAACGTAGATGTATACAGTACGTAGGTCCATGATTTTCTCAAGTTCACATATCCTAAACCTTTTGGCGGCGGCGAGCGTTTTAGTGAATTTTGAGGAACTCCTATATTTCCAAGCAGTGTAAATTTTTGTTGAAGAAAAGTATTGAGAATGAAAGCTAATTATGTTCTAAGCTTGTTTATGATAAAGAATTGGAAATTTTGAGCCGTGTGTGGGTGCAGGGTGCCTAAAAGTAGGCAAGGATTTTTTTTCAAACTTTGATTTGTCATTACTTGTAAGAAAAACAATGGATCATCGTGAAAATTACAGAGCGTATTGATGTTGACTAAAATTTGGCACAAATAGTTTTTCAGCATAAAGCGGGTAACCCTGTGGCTGTGGCAGGCTGCTGAAAAAAGATCCTTCAAATCATTGACCTTCCTGAAAATTTTTTGATTTTCGACAAAAATTTCCAATCTTTGATAAATTTTATCTTTTGTCCTTCATCTCGAGATAAAATTTTCAAAATTCCGATTTGCATAAGAACGGCAATCCATCACCAAATTACCTCTATTTTCAGCACTCGAAAGTTATGTTCACGAGAACTGACGACCGGATAATCCGATCATAATGAAATTCACAGGACATGTTGGTATTAGCTAGGACCAGGTATGATAGAAGTGATTTTGAAATGCGGGCAACCCTGTGGCAGTCGTACCATCTTGAAAAACTACTGAAAAAAAAAACATCTTTTTGGCCTTTATTTAAATTTGAATTTATTTTTATTTGTGCGAGGAGTTTCTAACAAGGTAATACAGTGATTATCAACAGTTATGAGTTCAGACTTTATCTAAGTCTATGCAGCATTAATGTAATCATGTGTACATGGTACATATTGACATTGATTATTGGTCTTATGAACTAGGAAAAATTTGCACAATTAAAAACCTAATGAGCTATTTTAGGTATTAACGTAAAAGAAACCTTAGACTAGCTTATACTAACTTATCCTAACTTAGCGTCTACATTTCAGTAATTAAAAATAATACTGTCAATTATCAAAAGATCGCGAGCAGAATTTCCGTTCAAGAGCGTTTAGGAGAGCATTAACTGGGATCACCCCACTTGAAGCATGAATTGCAGCAGTTGAAGTATGCCAAGGTTTATTCAGTAGGATCTTCAACCATTTATTCTGTATTGTTTGTAGCTTTCGCTTATGTGTATTTGCACAACTATTCCAAAGAGGTGCACCATAGACAATCACAGGCTGGATAACTGACTTGAACAAGATTAATTTATTTTTCACGGATAAAGAAGAGTTCCTATTTATCAGAGGGTAAAGGATGCGGATAAGTTTCGAACATTTTTCAACCACGTAGTCTATGTGTGCATAAAAGGTTAATTTGGAGTCCAATTGTACTCCTAGGTATTTTACGGTTTTGGTCCACTTTATTTCACTACCCATAAAGTTGAAAGTACGTGGCGGGAAATAACGAGCAGCTCTCCGTTTGGTGAAGAAAATGACTTGAGATTTGGAGGGATTCACTTTAATTCTCCATTTGCTATAGTACGAAAGAATATGGTTCAGTTGAATTGATAGGTTACTGACTACCGTACTTTGTTCTACCGCAGATGTGTATATCGCAGTATCATCAGCAAAGGCTGCAAGAGAGCAGTTGTGCATGGCTGGGATGTCAGAGACGTAGATGTTATATAGGAGGGGGCTGAGACAAGATCCTTGTGGAACACCCGCCCCAATAGATTTTTTATCCGATAAGACATCTTTTACTCTGACTCTAAATACCCGATCACTAATGAAGGATTGAATTATGTGGACTAGATAAGAAGATATTTTCAGTTTCAGTAGCTTGTATATGAGCCCATTATGCCATACACTGTCGAAAGCTTTTTCAATATCTAGGAGAATCATTCCTGTGGACTCTTGACGATTAAAAGCATTTGTGATGTCAGATTTTACTCGGAGTAACTGGTGAACAGTTGAACGATTTTTCGAAAGCCATATTGAAACTCTGGAATAATTTTGGCTCTATCTGTTTCTTGACTTAAGCGAAGAAGGATTATTTTCTCAAATAATTTCCCAATAATTGATAGTAAGCTTATTGGGCGAAAACTTTGAGGTAAAGTTGGATCTTTACCTGGCTTAAGTATTGGGCACACAATAGCTTCCTTCCAGGCTTTGGGAAAATACCCAATCTTTAGACAGGTGTTGAAGATTTCACACAACATTGAGATGCCAGATTGTGGAAAGTTTTTTATCATAAGCGGATAGATTTTATCAGCTACGGGTGACTTCTTGGCTTTTATTTTCTTAAGTAGAGATTTAATTTCTGCTGGTTTGCATTTCAGATCTTCCGTGACGATGAAGGATGGAGTCATTGAACTGATGGTGTCTTGGATTGTTTCCTCAAGATCACGATAGCTTGAAAGTAGAGAGTTTGACTGGGTGTTGAAGAAATTTTCGGCAAGACAGTTTGCTTTGTCGTCGTTAGTGAACTTGTAGCCTTGGGAAGATTTCAGCGGAGGCAAAGGGTTTCGACCGTTTTTTAGAATTGGAATTGTTTTTGCGGGATGATTAAAATTGAACAACTTTTTATTAACATTAAAAATTTTAATCTACATTGAAAATTCTATTTTGACAAAGTGGTTTCGAAAGTATGCACTGTTTCTCATCAGACACCAGCACACAGTGCATACTTGACTGGCGTGACCACTTGCAGGTGGAAATCATTACATTTTTTTATTTATGCTAGTTGTGACAAATTTTAACATCTCCGACTTATATCCATGGATATAATTTTACTTAGTAAAGGTAATTGGTTGAAGTTGGGAAAGCATTAGATTCCAGTCTTTGTTTCTTTCGTCATTGATAGCAGTTCGAATTTTTTTTTAAGCGATTAACTTGTTTCTTGACATCGGGGTCTCTTGATCTTTGCCAGTGACGTCTTAGTATGTTTCGGTCGTTCATTAGGTGTTTTATATTTGGGCTTAGATACTGGTGTTTGCGGGAAGATTGAACTTTCGGTGTAAATGTTTGAAAGGAGTTGTGCATTGATAAGTTGATGACTACAAGCAGTTCATCAATTGAGCTAGCATGCAGAGGATTAGGAACTTTAAGAGCCAAATCATGAAAGAATTTCTTAAGACATTTGCGGTATCTTTTCCAATTAGTTTTGGAGGTTAGATATTTGCATTTTTCTTCTCTGTTAATGGGTGTACATGACGTTATCGAGAAGAATACGGGGAGATGGGTTGAAGATAGATCATGTACCGTTACGGGCTATGCGAAATTCACAACGCCGTCACTAAGAATGAGGTCCAGAGTTGAACATCTTCCGTTCGATGGATAATACGTTGCTTCTGTAGGCGGGTTAACTGCGAAACGAGTTCTATCTATCTCATCAGCTAGTATTCTCCCTGCCTTGTTAGCAGAAAAGCAATTCCAATTTCTGTGGCGCGCGTTAAAGTCTCCACAAAGTAAGACTCGCGAGTATGTTCTAAAAAGATATTTTATGTCTTTGCGAAAAGCATCAAGTTTATAAGCATCTAGCTTAGTTCCTGGGAAGTACACGACAACAATTTGTGTTTTGATGCAGGTAAGCTCAATTGCAATGGTTTCTATTTCTAATGTTTTTGGTAAAGGTAATAAAGTGTGTTTAATGCTATTGTTTATGGCTATTGCTACTCCACCACCGTTTTGCTCTCTCCTATCGTGACGATATACCATAAAATTAGGAAAATAAAGCTTGTCTTTAGGCTTGAGCCACGTTTCCGTAATCAATAGAACGTCTATCTTGTTTTTAACAAAAAAGTCTAGTGTTTCTCTAATCTTATTTCTAATGCTTTGGGCATTCCAAAGCACACACCTGACATTCGGTTGCTGTTGCTGGCTGATGCTCATTTCGAGACGATCTCACTGTACAAAAACCGGCACGATGCCTCGAAGACTGCTTGCAGTTGTTGTTGTTTTGAAGTACACCCAGCAAGTCTGGATATCAGGTGAGTTGAGAGCTGAATCAGTTGGTCGCAAGTAAATAAGTCATTGCTCGTGGACATTGGGTTTTGACCATTGGATTGCATGGCATTCAGCATGCATGGCATTGCATGGCATTGTACAGCATAAGCATAAGATCTTGTCAAGCTGGGTTGACCGTTTGTGTTTGAATGTTGCACTGGTGTGCCTGGTTGCACGTTACGTACCGAGCTTTTTGAGTGGCCGCGTAAAGTCGGGAAGTTATTTTCCGTAAGAACAAAATTTTCGGCTGGTAATTTCTTCACGTGTGTCGGTTTTTTGTTTCCATTTTTAGTCAATAGCTTGTACTCTAGAAGTTTCGGACACTCAGTATATGAGGATAAGTGGTTCCCACGACAATTGGCACAGCATATTTTATCAGGCTCAGATTTTTTCAACGGGCATGAGCTATGTGCGTGGTTTTCACTGCATATCATGCAGCGCACAGCTAAATTGCATGACGATGAACCGTGGCCGTATCTTTGACATCTTCGACACTGTGTAGGGCCCGACCGGTTGTTTTTGTAGTAGCGCCAGTTGACCATCACCCTCATAATAGATTTATGTTTTCGTAAATCAGACGTTTTGATACCTGATTTGCGATTGAAGTAAAGCAGATATACAGCATGATCTGCATGGCGCCGTTTTTCAGGGTCAATTTGAATAAGTTTAACGTCGGCGACGGGAATATCTTTTTCAATCAAATATTTTTTGAGTGTATTAGTGTCCATAGGAAACAATCCCGATAGAATTACTTTGATAGGACGGTCGTCCGCGAGTCTATGCGTGAAAAACCGAATATCCTTTTTCACAAAAAGTTCACATGCCTTTTCGAACTCTTCAGTCGACTTTAAAAATAATTTCTTACCGGTGGATGTTAGCTTCAGGCTATAGTCGTCGATTTTCAATGCATTCATTAGCACTTCAATAGTTGCTCGATCTAGATCGGTAAATGTAATTGGAGGTATTCTCGACTTTCGCTCTGGTGAGTAAACCGGTTGTGTTTCAATGCAATCTTCGTCATCGAGGTGCTGTAGCGGTGAAAAATAGTTACTGGACCGGGATGCTGACATCGTTTTGAGAAATTTTTTGTTTTCCCGAATTAAATCGGAGGAGTCATCTGTTCTCCTCTTGGTTGGTTCCGCACTTAAGGAAATGTTTTAGCACTTTAAGAACTTTGCTTTATTAGATTTATCACGTTTT
>CANBKX010000613.1:0-18927 GCA_947369275.1 Nemotelus nigrinus | reverse complement strand
GTTAAGTTTTATCGGACGGCCCACCATTAGGGCAGGGACTAACAATGTCAGTCACCATCGACTAAGCAAACAAGGCAAGCCTTGCTACTCGTGTCTTCCAGTGTGTGCTGGGGGGCGGTCCCATACACTATACTGGTTAATACGAGGCCCACCTAAACCTCTGTTATACTCCAGGTATAACAATACGCGGCTCCACGTCGCCTCCGGGGATTCGAACCCCAGCAGGCCTAACCAAGCGCCAGTTTGGATCGCTACTTCGCTGTAGTGTAGCATCCTCTCCGGATTAGGCTCTAAAGCCACAGCCACCGCGTTGCTCCCCACTAGGGGGCCTATCCCAGTGGTAGGGCTGGACATAGTCCAGGGGGCCCCTACCACCCCGCGGCCTCGTGTTCTTTTCAACCCCGGTAAAACTGGTTGGTTATCCCCTCTGTGGCCACCGTCGGGCACAGAGAGGATCTTATTTTTCCTCGTGAGGACGTGACTTGCCATTTCCCCGCCACAATCCACCGACACTGCAACTATACGTGATGTTTGGTTTCCTCGGCGCTCATACTTGGTGCCTGTTATTTCCGACTCAATGCATGTACTTCTTCTCATAGCTATAATATTGCAACTTTCCGCCCATTTTCATTTCTACTTTCCTCTATCCCTCCCTTGGGAATCGTTAAGATTTCAAAAACTACTTTGTGCTATTTCACCTCAAACCTCCTTATTCCTCCAGTTTTCAAACATTATTACTTCCTGCTGTCATCATTCTTTTCGTGCCTTCTCCAGCTAGTGCCGAAACACTCTCCTTCGCCGAAGACAGTACTTAGTCCTACTTTCGGGTTCATTCGGTCATCAAACTCTTCTTCATTCTCTTCTCTTCCTTCACTTCTGACACCTCTGACACCTCTGAGACTTCTGACACTTCTGACACCTCCATGGAGAAGTGAAGGGAGTCGGACTCCCTTAAGCCAAATCCCGCGAGCGAGACTGGCCCTCCATACACTAGCCGAGGACGTGTGGGACGCCATCCCCCTTGGGACCCGTTGTGATTCCCGAAGGAAAAGCAGGGGTCCTCCTCGCACGAATCTCCCAGTGAGGGTGTACCTGAGGAACATATATAGTTCAACTGGCGTTGTTTACCCCCACTGGGGTGTCTAAAGCGATGATCGGCGACAGGGACGCCGCCAAGCGGTTGGAAGCGTCGTTATTTCCAGCCGAATGAAAGGAATCGGAAGGCTGCGTTCAGACCGCCGGGTGCGAAATTTCTATTCAAGAGCTTTTCGTCCGATGCACCCAAGTGCAACAGTGCATTGCCCCCAAATGCAGAATGGATGGTAGAATAAGGGAAAACGGGTTCCCACGAAATCCGCTAAAGCGGGAAATTTATGGTCCACCGAGGCTAGGTGGAAGATGTAAAGGGAGGAGAGGCTCTCATTTGGTGACTAGCGGCGGTAAGAATAAGTCGAGGAAAACAAAAAAAAAACGACAGAAATTGGCTGAAAAATTATTTCTTTTTCTTGCCACGTTATCGACGATCTGTGATCTGCGGCGGCAGGAAAAAACGACAGCGTCTACGCTCGAAAACGATTTTGGCTACCAAATTGAGGATAGAAAAAGGAATTACGACCCCGGAAGCTAAACGAAGACACCGACTGCGGGTCTGGAATTTGGGTGCGACATCAGCTCAGAAGACGGCAGCGCGGGTTTCAATCATCGATGAATTGATTGAGACGGTTGGATTGAATACGACGAACGAGGTGAAAGCGTCTTCTCTGCGGGTCTGGAATTTGGGTGCGACATCAGCTCAGAAGACGGCAGCGTGGGTTTCGATCATCGATGAATTGTTTGAGACGGCTTGAGTGAATACGACGAACGAAGCAAAAGCGGCGGCTCGGCGCAAATCTCGTCAGCATTTTGGAAGCGCCTGAGACACCCCGACGGAGCTACTTGTGAGATTCAACTCGAACAAGTAAGACGTTGCGACAATACCCACGCAAGCACGAATTTCGCCATACGGCGGGACCGACGACGAAGACGACGCATCAATTGGGGGAAGCCCCAAGAGTAGTTAAGGTACGTTAGCTTTTAGTTGCTAGATTGTAGTTGGGTTAGAGGCCGCTAGGAGTGATAATTGGCGATAGGTAGTTTAGGGTGGTTAGCGACTAGCCGTGTAACGTTAGGGATCGGCGCCGTAATCGGTAGATAGCAAAAATGAATTCCTTTTTCTTTTGGTCAGAAATAAAGTGTGTTAACTTGTGTAATCGCCGGTGTATTTATTCGTCATAAATTTCGTGGAAGGAAAAGTGTTGCCCGCCCGAATTCTCGTTTCGCGGAGACGGGTTGGAAGACAGCGCGGGTTTTGAAACGAGTGGCGCCCGAATCCACCCATCTTGGTGTGAGCGAGCCGCCCGTGGCTGTCGCCCCTTTCCCCAGTAGAAGGAGAAGGGGTCGTATTATCGTCCCGGGGGGAGGTCGGTAACAATTCTGCAAGAATTTTCTCGAAAAACCGTGAAAGGGTTGCCAGCTATGATGGATTTCGTAATTTATTTACATTGCTTTATCGAGCGATGTTGTCATAAAATTTCCAAATGGGAATGATCCTGCAATGACAAATAACAACAAATATTTAAGTTTCAAAAATTTAAAAAGTTTGGTCGATGGTAGCCTTAAAATTTAATTCACTCCTATAACACAACGTATTAACACAACGTAAAGCAGCTATGGTGCTAGCACATGATTGCCAGCACCGGACAATTTCGTAAATATTGCACCAACAGATGTTTCCATTTTCTATCCATCAGCAAACCATTTACAATAAAATAAGCAACTGATATTTAAATGTTCCGAGTTTTGGAAATTTTATTGTTTGTTACTTGAATCTATAACCAAGTTTATTGGCTTATTCATCTGCATCATCCCGTTTCTATGGTAAGCATAATTTAAGACAAACGACTTCGAATATATAAAAGCACTAAAAGATTATATAAAAGCAAAGCATCTAAGTTATATATCTATATGCTATTAGAATCGTCAAAAATTGGTGCAACTGCACCAAGTTGGTTATATAATAGGTGCTTTTTTTTGCAACCTAGCAGAGCAGGTTAACGTAGGGTTGCCAAAAAACGATCCAGAGCAGAAAATCGCATTGTTCGAAGATGTTGTTGCATTCGCTGAGCTTTTGCTTAGATTGGTTGTTAAATTAGAATAATCCATAGAAAAAACCTGAATGAAATCTTATATAGATTTTAATCGAAATCAGACATGAAACTTGCATATGAAACAATTTACAATGTAAAGTGCATCGAAACACTCAAAAACTGTCTGCACACTACAAGATTTGATGTAAAATAATTGGAAATTGCAGAGTGCCATGCAAATTCATTCAATTCAAACTGCCGGTTTCACAATAATCAACAGCAGTGGTACGAACCGTTTAGAACACTCTTACTGTTATCAGCACAATCTATATGTAAACCCATAAACTACCACTGCTTAACATTTTTTGATTCAGTGACGCCACAAGTGCAGGATTTTTGTTGTTAAATTCAATGTGCTTAACAAAATTTGATTTGCTCGGGTGTGCAAAAAAACGCACCTAATGTTATTTTATTTGAATAAAGCTCTTTGCTCCATAGCTTCCAGTGCAGTCATGGTATCATAACGAAGTTCATATGGCAAATTTAAATTATTGTAGACAATATTCAGTAGAAATCTAGTTTGAAAAACAATGATAGGGTTGCCAGCTATGATTGTTTTTGTATTTTTTGACATAGCTTTACTAAGCGATTTTATCATAAAATTTTCAAATCGTAGTGGTCTTGTTGTGAAAATACACACCAAATACTAATACCTAGACGGTTGGAAAGCTCTTGCGAATGGTGACCCTAAATTTCTTTGTATCCCTTTAACTTCCAACGCAGTGATCGGATCAATACGAAATTCGCAGAGCAGGTTGACTTCAACGTGAGGCAGATGTGACTTATTTTTGGCTTCGGTGTTAGCAAAGGACTGCTAGCACGAGGTGTTTTTGTTATTTTCGTATTAATAACTCATGCGCTACTATGGTTGTATAAAAAAATACCTCACACTTCTTAAAAATTCAATATGTCACACTACCTAAAATGTAAACAAACCAGGTGATGTTTTCGTTCTCGCGACGATTACCAAGCTACTATTCACGCAAACGAAATAAACAGGCGTATTTGGAATTTAAACATTTCACGCATTCTCTAACAATAGCTTTATTTTAATTATGTTAAACCTTTCACTCATAAACTTTAATGTCTTTCACCACAACCGAACCGCACAAGATAAAACCTGCTTTATCTAAGTATGTATGTACATTTACTTAATGAAATAATCACTCGACACTGCCACTTATACATATGCACAAGGCACTTAATGCAATATTTTTTTGAACGCAGCTCCCGATCACAAGTTATAAAACGTTTTTTGAATGTGCGGCTTGAAGACGCTCGATTTTGTGAAACTCTAAAGGTAGAAATACACTGCTGTTACGTCACGTGACCAGTGCTGCCATATTAGGGATTTTAACCCTAGATTTAGGGATATTTTAAAGACTTCAGGGGACAAACAGGGGGAAAAAAATTCAGGGTTTTGTTTAGGGTGTTCTGAAACTTGATAATGCATTTTTCCGGAACAGTTGTTTCGATAAATAATAATTTCGAAATACGTCATGTCCACCTTTTTCTGATATAAGAAAATATAAAATATCAATCTTTCATCATACCAATAAGCGGATATTGGTGATGCTGTTTCAAAATTGATATTTCTACCTTACCGATTGACGACAGAGGCCGCGATTTCCGTACCCTATGTCTCTATCTATTCAGCGGAGTGACCTATTCACTTTTTCGTAGGTACTATTTACAATACGCTGTCATCAAATCCATAATGGGATCATTTAACCGCCCTCGCTCTATCATTGTTTGATGTGCATTGCATTTAACACGGGGATATCCCAAAATATCGGAATAAGTCATATTCGTTTCTCCAAGCTCACTTATTAATTAATCAACTGATGAAATATGCCCATGGTACTGTCTAACTGTCTCTCGCGACTCTGTCGATAATAAACCTTTGGGAACTAATTTTTTCTGATTGAAAACTTAACACACCCAGGAAAAAATTAGTCCCAAAAGATAAGGATGAGTGGGGGAAAGTTTCACCTCACCTTAAAAAAGTTTGCTTCATATGACGAAAGTCTTACACATACAAAAATTTATATTTAAACAACCTGGTTTTTGAGAATCTCGAAAAATTTCCCGGAAATGACGTCACTTTGGCTACTTAGGGTATTTTCAGGGATAAATAGGAATTGTCTGGGGGTAAGCCACAGCGCCTATCTGGCAGCACTGCACGTGACCTCACGTGCCGTCACGTCATGCGTGTGGAGGCATGAGCTCACGCTTGGAAATACACTTGTGTCATGATATCAGCTGCGTGTGTTGCAGTTGCTGATCGACGGTTGACGGTTTAGTATTTGCAGTTGTGTGATAATAGTTTATCTCGCGTTTTTGAAAAGTGTTTTGTTAATAAAGTAACTGTATTAATAATTCATTATAATATAAAGTGTGAAGGTACAGATTCATTCACAAGCTCTTCTGACTTTGAAGAAGACTTGAAAAATGTTGCTGTTTGTGCCGTTGTTCAAAGGGAGCGTAGATTTTGGGTTCATCCGGTTAATCGTGCAAAGGAAACGTCTGGAGAATACCATTCATTAGTGCAGGAGTATTTTATCCATTAATAGCTGCAGAGTATATTGCGAAGCAAAAATGAGACGAACAAAAACAAATTCTGTTTTCAATTTGCATATGATATCTCCTATTTCCCGGACGCTCACACGAACAGATGGAATTGGATATTTGAAAAAATTTTGTTGCCATGCCTGGTTTGAGCAAATTTCGCTGCGCAAAACAGTTCTGCTGCATTGATTATGGCTTCAGCATTATAATAAACTTTCAGTGGTTCTGTAATATATGCCTCAGGCGGCATACCTACAAATTCGATGTTTGCTTGGTAATTTGAGTAAACGTATTCGGCCCTAATAGTAAAGTAGGTTATCATATACATGTTACCAAAAATATTTATAAACACTAAACATGCATGTAAATAATGATGAAACATACCAATTCAAATTCCACATAAAAATTATGTTACATCTTTATCCCACAATTAACCAGCATCAATGTATTTTGCCATTTCACAATTATTTATACTTATACATTTTAAACAAATCACTTACCTTATACATTTCAAACAAATCAAACACCAAGAGGTAAAAATATTGGCTAAAACTACGATTTCAATTAGAAAATACATATTTGCGCCACTCAATTTGCATATATATGCACTTATAACAGATATTTTGATTAATCAGTACTTATTTCTCCATATACGACATCCAAAAATATACGTTACATGTTAAACGTGCTGTCACGTGAGCTCAAAAATCTGAATTTGCAGATTATCAAAAACGTGAGCTCACATGACAGCACATGAGTCCGGGTGACGTGCCGCCAGTGTATTTCTAAGCATACAAAATGGTACTGCAGACCTATGGCACGTGAGGTCAGCTGATGAGACGGCACGTGAGGTCACGTGACGTGACACCAGTGTATTTCTACCTTAATTGACAGTCCCAGATACTGGAACGATGCTGGAACAACTGGGAATGTCAGAACACTGCGTTCTCACCCATATTAATACAATTGTTTGTGCCAACAGTCACGTACAGTATACGTATAACAGATATAATAGGCGTGTTTTTTTGCTCCTCTATCCAGTAGAGAATAGAATATATGCTTTGGAAACAACAACACTCCTGCACCAGTGAATTCACTAGTACAGAAATTGTATTCGTCATAGGTAGTTCACGTGCTGAAGTATAGAATGTGCTGATAGAAAAAAGAAAAGCTCATACGAAGTTGTCCTTTTTTCTGTGAGATGGCTTTGGTTTTTTGAAGGTTAAGTTGAATGTTTTGGTAGTTAGTAAATTAAAAAAAGTCTAGCGCACCTGAACCGCTAGAAACACTAATGTTCGAAGAACAGTAGAAGAATCGTGCAGGTTTTGAGTGCATATTCCACCACGTGTGCTGCTTATTACGGCCAAACTGTTTCAAATGCCACGTTTTACTTTGGTCTCAAGAATGCATTATAACTCATATGGTGGAAGGTTTCAGATATTACCACTGGCATGAATTTCAACGTTTATGAGAGCAAAACAGGGGTTAATTATATTCGTTATCAGTTGCTTATTTTACATAATTTTGAAAGCAGCATCTCATATAACTTCAATGAAGAAAATGCTCAGTGACTGCAGCACTGTAACTGAAGTTGGTGTTTGGGGCTGCGATCCAAAAAATTTGCAGAACTTTGGGAATTGAAACATTGGTTATTTATTTTCATTGTAAATGTTTCCGGTATGAATACTAACTGTAAGCATTTATTGATACAAAAGTAGCACAACTGGCTCGTGCTGGCAACCTTCTTCCAGTATCAAAGCCAAGAATTTATCACATCTGCTTCACGTTGTTATATTACATTCGAAGTTATAGGAGTATAAAGAAATTAAGGGTTACTTGCAGCGAGTTTTTTTTTCAAATAATCGAAAATTTAATATTTGCTATTTAGTGTCACTAAAATATCATTACCAATTGAAAATTCTACGATAAAACCGCTTAATAAAGATATTGCAATTAAACACAAAACCAACAATAGCTGGCAGCCCTATCATGGCTTTTCAACCAAACTTGGCCCGAATAATGTTTATGATAGGTTTCATTAATTGTATGAAATTCGTATTGATTTCATGACTGCACTGGAAGCTATAGGGCAAAAAGTTTTATTTTCCTGAGAGAATTTTCAAAACCAAAGACACAAAAATTACCATAGCTGGCAGCACCAATCGAATTTTTCAACCAAATATCTATCAAACAGAGTTTAGAGTAAGGTGCAGCTACTGTGTCAATTTCATGAAAATCTGGTTACTAATTTACATTTCATAGGGCAAAAAGCAGTTTTTTTTTCTTTGTAATTTTTCAAGATGGCACCACTGGCACAGAGTTGCCCACAATTCAAAATCGCTTCTATCAGATCTGGTCCTACTTAGGTCCAATGCATGCTGTACCTTTCAGCTGTATGTGATTATTGGTTCGTGAGTTCCCGTGAACAGAAGTTTTTGATGCTAAAAATATAGGTTAACTGGGAGAGGGTTACCGTTCTTGTACGACATGAAATTTCCAAATTTTTACTTTGAACGTGTAGATAAAACATAAAATTTGTATACAGATTGGTTTTATTGTAAGAAACGGACATTTTTTTGAATATTCGATGGTTTGAATGTTTTCACTTCCAATTTTTATTTTTTCAAATTTAAGACACCAGAATTATCATAGCTGGCAGCTCCAACCGAATTTTTATATTCGTTATCAGTTGCTTATTTTACATAATTTTGAAAGAAGCATCTCATATAACTTCAATGAAGAAAATGCTCAGTGACTGCAGCACTGTAACTGAAGTTGGTGTTTGGGGCTGCGATCCAAAAAATTTGCAGAACTTTGGGAATTGAAACATTGGTTATTTATTTTCATTGTAAATGTTTCCGGTATGAATACTAACTGTAAGCATTTATTGGTACAAAAGTAGCACAACTGGCTCGTGCTGGCAACCTTCTTCCAGTATCAAAGCCAAGAATATATCACATCTGCTTCACGTTGTTATATTACATTCGAAGTTATAGGAGTATAAAGAAATTAAGGGTTACTTGCAGCGAGTTTTTTTTTCAAATAATCGAAAATTTAATATTTGCTATTTAGTGTCACTAAAATATCATTACCAATTGAAAATTCTACGATAAAACCGCTTAATAAAGATATTGCAATTAAACACAAAACCAACAATAGCTGGCAGCCCTATCATGGCTTTTCAACCAAATTTGGCCTGAATAATGTTTATGATAGGTTTCATTAATTGTATGAAATTCGTATTGACTTCATGACTGCACTGGAAGCTATAGGGCAAAAAGTTTTATTTTCCTGAGAGAATTTTCAAAACCAAAGACACAAAAATTACCATAGCTGGCAGCACCAATCGAATTTTTCAACCAAATATCTATCAAACAGAGTTTAGAGTAAGGTGCAGCTACTGTGTCAATTTCATGAAAATCTGGTTACTAATTTACATTTCACAGGGCAAAAAGCAGTTTTTTTTTCTTTGTAATTTTTCAAGATGGCACCACTGACACAGAGTTGCCCACAATTCAAAATCGCTTCTATCAGATCTGGTCCTACTTAGGTCCAATGCATTCTGTAAATTTCAGCTGTATGTGATTATTGGTTCGTGAGTTCCCGTGAACAGAAGTTTTTGATGCTAAAAATATAGGTTAACTGGGAGAGGGTTACCGTTCTTGTACGACATGAAATTTCCAAATTTTTACTTTGAACGTGTAGATAAAACATAAGATTTGTATACAGATTGGTTTTATTGTAAGGAACGGACATTTTTTTGAATATTCGATGGTTTGAATGTTTTCACTTCCAATTTTTATTTGTTCAAATTTAAGACACCAGAATTATCATAGCTGGCAGCTCCAACCGATTTTTTCGACCAAATTTCTACCAAACGTGGTTTGAAGTAAGGTCCAGCTACTGTGTGAATTTCGTCAAAATCGAACGATTCAATCAGAATTTATAGGGCTAAAAGCAGTTATCTTTTTTAGTGATTTTTCAAGATGGCACCACTGGCACAGAATCGCCTGCATTTCAAAATTACTTCTATCAGACCTGGTCCTATTTAAAACCAACACATTCTGCAAATTTCAATTAATTCTGCTCATCGGATCGTGAGTTTCCGTGAACAGAAGTTTTTGATGCTAGAAATATAGGTAAATTGGGCAAGGGTTACCAGGCGTGCCCGTTATACCATATCAAATTTTATTTTTTGTCTATGTAAACAAAGCACAAGATTTACATATGAGAGGCTTTTTTTTGAAGAAGCGGCATTTTTTCAAGAGAGACGATGATTTGGAGGTTTTCACTTTCAGTGCCTGCCATAGCTACAGGATTGCCAGCACGCTCATTAAAAGCTACACAAATCTACAACTAAATAATATTAATATGTCCTGAAAATTTTGTAATGATTGAATAGCTCTGTCAAAAGTTATCTCAATTTAAAAATTTTCAAATTTTCCCGTTCTCTTTTTAGGCACCCAGCGCATTCATGGGGTTAAAAAATTCCAAAACATTATCCGATTCACATGTAAAACACGTTCGAAATTTATTTCGTCAACTTTATTTTTGCGATAATTATTTGTGTACGAAATAATAGGTATATTGAAAATATCACTTAAATGCCCGCCCGCGCCAAAAGGTTAACAATAACTGACATTTAGTGAGACGTGGACCTATTCTGCATATACACCAATGTATCCTGAAAGTTTCAGCTCAATCGGATGGCGCGTTTCCGAGGTTATCTCACTCAAATTTTTTGATGATATATATATACATATATATATATATATATATATATATATATATATATATATATATATATATATATATATATATATATATATATATATGGAAATATGAATTTTTGGCCGAATCGATTTTAATACTAATGTTCTTCGAACATTAGTAAAAAGGTCGCATAATGTGTAGAAAGTTAAAAGAGATAATTTTCTGTTAGTCCTTTTGCTATTTTCTATCGATTGTGGTCAGTCTTAGCGAAAGCATCAGCTGTTTTGTGATGGATCGTTTTTTTGCGTCATTGTTATATTCTGTTCTGTATCGGAGCAAAAAAACACGCCTTATACTAGAGGATATGGGCATAGCGAAGTTTATGTTGTCATTTTTTGGATTGTTTGATTTTTGTAGTGAATACATGCAACTGGCTTAAAAATACAAAGGTGTAGTGATTACACGATTTCGTATAATTAAAGGAGCCAATTTCTTTTAGATATATTGAAACGGTGTTTCGATTTAAGTGGAAGGATTTATTAGTAAAATACATTCACAGTATCTATGAACGGTTGGCGATGAAATACAAAGCATTTTGCTGTCAAAGCTTGTGAACAATTGCACAAGGAAATTTTAGATATTAACATTTGTGATGTACTCAAATAAAAGAAATTAATTTGATGGTTTGAATGAATTGCTGACTTTCATACCGAGAAAATGCAACAAAAATCAGTGCGCGTTACGAAATTTATAAACCAATGTTATTGATATTAATAACTACTAAATAACTCATTTATTTACCATAAATTCAGAATAGTTAAAATGCATTTTAAAATACGAATCTTACCACACACCAAATCTTAAGTTATCCTTTTGCAACCGGGCTTGGGACCGGCTTTGGCAGATTTACGGCTTCCCTTTGATAATTGAATTCACAATATAATCCAGGTTATTATTTAGAAGCATAGAGAGTAGTTTAATTAGAAAATATGTGAGAGATTAGGTCTGTTCGCGTACTGCAGCAGCAATATATTTTTGCAGCTGGCTTCTTTCTGTGGCAAAATTTGGCTTGCAGCAAGAGTACTAAAACGACTTGCTGTGAATCTATTTTAATATAAAGTGCCTTTTTTACACACCCGAGCAGATCAAAATTTGTTAAGTATATTGAATACAATAACAGCAGATCAAATTTTGCTAAGCATATTGAATACAACAATTCTGTTGTTGTATTCAATGCACCTAACAAATTTTGAACTGTTCGGGCGTGCAAAAAAAAAAACGCACCTATATCATAATAGATTCAGGTACGTGAACAGACCTATTAGAATTTTCAATATGATTTTCCTTATGTTTTCACGTAAGTTTTTACTAGTTAATTTCAAATACAACAGATTGTCAAATATATTCGAAATTCAGTCGTAAATTTCATTTCCGCCAAGAAATTAATATATATTGAAAATTTCACCTTATAGCGTAATACAATTTATTTTCATATCTACACAGACCCACATGCCCCTTGCAGTTCCCCAGTTGTCGCCCACTTTGACCAACTTAAACAGCGAAACATGACTTGGGATTTAAATGTTAACAAATTAGTAGACGCACTAATTCAAGTTACAATTTAATAGGCTCTGACTATCCTATACTGATTTTATTGCGCGTTTCATATCTAAAAAGTCTTATTTTAATTTATAACAATACATTAACCGAAAAAACGACACTCCATTCACATCGAAACTCTGCCTTTTTGGGTAACCAACCACGCAGCACCGCATTGTATTTGTTTATCTGGGAAAAAAACATAATATAACTTATTCACCAGAACATTTATCACTTCCACTTACTAAGACACTTTGTACTTTTCGTATTGAACTTATGATTTATATCAATAAGGACCCTGTTTGTGCCGTGACACAAACACAGGTCCACATTACTTTTCTTCGAAAATTAGTAAAAAGGGGAATATTGAAATTCAAAGATAAATATTCGTATATTTAAAATTCGAAGACAATCTGCACTCCACATCGCGGTCGGTCATTGTTCTTCAGTATTGATATTTGCCAATAAATTGATATATATGGCTTCTTTCTCTTTAAATTAAAATATTGGATTCTATAAGGTAGAACGAAACGAATTTTATTGTTGAATTGTTGAAGAACTATATATGATTATCTTGCAACATTTTCATTAACTGCATTAACGCTATTTAACCACTGTACGCAGATTAATTAGAGAATTATTTTCATTTCATTACGTTTGCTTACAATGATAAATCTGAACTTTTCCATGCAAATGGGATGCTAAATTTTTTACTACCTCCCTCTTCCCTTTTAACCGGGCTTGGGACCGGCTTCGGCGGAATTAAGACACTACGCAGATTTTTTTCATTCTTCTAAAATTAACCTGAATTTATGATAGTCGAAACCATGCCATTTTAATAAATTTCTTATTTTGACCTATTTTATAATAATTAGCAACATAAATTTTCCCAAAAATTATAATTTCTTCTTTGTGAAATAAACGCTACTATTAATCGTAGATTTTTTTCATGCACGAGTTTTATTTAGTTCGTGAGACATTTTTTTTTCAATTCCTCAAACTAAAATCGATTGCCCCTATGCATGGACTTCTAAGCCTACTTCATTGGCATTTCCGCCGTCTTGGAATTCAAGAGAAACTGTCAAGTACCCAGGGGTCAGATTCGTGGCCAGAAGACGAGCACTTGAGTCCGCATCGCAAAATTGCACTAAAATTACTGGTTTTCGGCCACGCCAAATATCCGAATCTACTTAGTTTCAAATACAGACTTTACCATAAGGCAAATGGTTAGTACTTACCTGCAGAATGATTACCCAGGCAGCCAGGAGCGCGTATTTTTTGTATAACACTTCACTTCACATTTCGTTGCCGGTGTTTAGACAGTAATTGAAGGTGTCACTGCCACTTTTAACCTTACCTTACACTTTTTACGACTTTCTACACTTCTCAACACTCGCGTCACTATATTTGTTTTGAAAACACAGCTTGTTTTAGCTAAATTCATCTCAAAACCAAATAGCATACTTAAAAATTGTTTGGTTTGTTTGTGTGTTTGATTCGAGATTGACTCCTGGGTACTTGACAGTGGCCTGGGTACTTGACAGCAGCCCCAAAAGCTTGACAGGTGAAGGCGAGGGAGAGAAGAACTTTACAAAAACGCTCGAGGCACACACATACAGGCGTTTACACGGATATCGCCACTCTAAAGTCTTATACCTCTGTTGTTTCAGGCCTGAATTAAGCCTGAATTACATTGGCATGCAGTGCAGTGCACTGAAATTTCGAACTCATGTAATTGCATGTGGCAATTCACATTAACTGCAGTGCAGTGCAGTGCAGCGGACTGCATTGCATCGTTTAGGCTAATTTCTAAAAATGCTGCAGACTGCATCGGCTGACATTCGTTTGAGAGTAGTTGACCAGGCAAAAACCATTTAAATTGAGGCGAAAATTCCGTTCCAGGCATTAAATTGTAAATGGACGAAAAACAGATGCAGAAAATCTAAATATCAAACCTCCACAAATCAATTTGACTTTCATTGTCAGAGCACTGCCCTGCTTTCAATGTGGTTTGCAATGCGTGCACTGCTTCGGCACCGCGCTGGACTGCACTGCACTGCATTTCAATCTAATTCAGGCTTTACAGTCGACGCAGCGAAGCGGAGTCATCAGTGACTAAGCGCAGCCAACGAAATCGCCTGGTTACACTGCAACGCGTCTAAGTGTCAGTAAATAAGAAGAATTTTCAGCTGATGTTTGAATTCCACTGCGACATTTCTGTATCCACCTGTATCCTTCTCATGAATAATCGTATACTCCTTACTTGGGTCATCAGCACCTCTATTGACACCTCGCAGCCAACACTGCATCTTTAATTGACTGCATTTTGAAATAATGCTATGTATTATTTGATTTATTCCAAGGTGCTATTTTTTCTGCACTGTAGATGACTTTAATCCTAAGGTAAACTCAACCTTATATTTATGCCGAATGCTTTAAAAGTCTCTTTTACTACTTGCCTTTTACCCCAGTCAACTTTGAAATCTGAATTGGCTCTTAAAAATTTTCCAATATTATTAAAAGGCGTGTTTTTTTGCTCCTCTATCCAGCAGAGAGTAGAGTATATGCATTGAAAACAACAACACTCCTGCACCAGTGAATTCACTAGTACAGAAATTCTATTCCTCATTTGTAGTTCACGTGTTGAAGTGTAGAATGTACTGATAGAAAAAAGAAAAGCTCATGAGAAGTTGTCTTTTTTGCTGTGAGGTGGCTTTGGGTTTTTCATGGTTATGTTGAATGTTTTGGTAGTTACGAAATTAAAAAAAGCTCTCATAGTGTGTAGAAAGTTGAAAGAAGTAATTTTCTGTTAGTTCTTTTTCTATTTTCTATCGATTGTGATAGCGTATATTCGTTACTTTCTCCCTTTATTTTCAGCTGTTGCATGCTACCACAGCAAATACAGCAACCTATGTCAGTCTTAGCGAATGCACTGCTGTTTTATACTAGATCATTTTTTTCCGGCATAGTTGTACTCTGCTCTGCAGCGGAGCAAAAAAACACGCCTAAAGTTAAATTAAACGTCCGTTTATTATGCTATTAGCATAATATTAAAGTTTTGAGGAGGAAGCCAATAGCCCTCGTAATAAATATATAAACACGTATCAATAGATCTGGCTTGTAGAAGAAAAAACTTGTATTTAAACCATATTTAAATTAAAAGTAATCCCACGACAATCCTCGTATGGGTCTAGAAGTTGAAGCTGGTAGAGAGCTTCGTTGCAATTTTTTCAATCAATGTGAACACGAGTGTGGAGGCATTAATTCGACGACTCACTTTACCCCTGATTTCAAATCACGTACTTAACCAGAGCTAGGTGAACTCAAAGCTTGGTGCGCGGGCCTTCGTCCGAACCTGGATTCGAATCAGGAATCCGACACGCAAAAAGGCAGTAATCTACACACTAGGCTACTCAAGTATTTGAAATAACTATGATCAATTCGCTATTAACTATCTTTCAAATTTGCTATTAACTATCTTTTAATTTTACTATTAACTATCTAAACTATGAACCATAAAATTTGTTTTCGAAACCTAGAAAAAAATTAATAATATTAAATCAACTCTGTTTACATTTTCGCATACATTTCAAATCACGCGCGTTTCTCAAGCAATTATAGTACAGCTGATTGCAACTCTTCGCTACGACAAAAGTTGAATCCATATCGACCTGAGCTGCGCTTGGCTGCGCATAGCTGCGACATGTCGACGTAGGGTGTGCTCGCTGCTATGGAAAACCCATGTAGTCAACTTAACTGAGAGCTTGGCTGCGGTAGACGACGCCGCAGTGTGCTTCAGCGGTCAGCGATTAAACTATGTCTGGGGCTGCTATCCGAAAAATTTCCAAAACTCGGAAAATGTATATATTGGTTGCTTATTTTATTGTAAATGCTTTGTTTATGAATACTCAATGGAAGCATCTGTTGGTGCAATATTTACGAAATTGTCTGGTGCTGGCAGTCATGTGCTAGCACCATAGCCTATGAATTTCGTTTCGATTGAATGGCTGCGCTGTAAGTTATAGGAGTGAATATATTTTAAGGGTAAAAAACTCTAGCGCACCTGAACCGCTAGAAAACTAATTTTCGAAGAAATTGTCTTTGAGTGACAATGTGGAAAGACGTAATACACTTTTTTGTAGAATCATATCAACCATTCCTTGTTCAAAGCAACAGAACTCAACTATAACACAAATTATGAAAATGTTCAATGCTGCAACATTTTCCCAACGAAGCAGCAATAAGTTAACCTTCACAAGCTCATACTTAAATCAACTTATCCTTTGAATTTCGTTCTCATCGGAGGATTTCATCGAAAGCTTCAGCAGTTAAACGTTGTTTGAGGCTGCCATCCGAAAAATGTTCAAAACTCGGAAAATGTAATAATTGGTTTCTTAGTTTTATTGCAAATGTTTTGCATATGTGTATGTAATTTGACGCATCTGTTGATGCAATAGTTACGAAAGTGGCAAATGCTGGTTACCTTGTGTCAGCACCAAAGCAAAATATATTCCAAATCTGCTTCACGTTAAGTTAAACCCAACCAGTAAATTTCGTTTCGATTGAATCACTGCGCTAGAAGTTATACCGGTGAAAAAAAATTTAGGGTTACCACCCTCAAAACTTTTCAAATTTTTAAAACGTTAATATTTGTTGTTAATTTTCATTGCAGGATCATTTTCATTTGCAAATCTAATGACATAATCGCTCAGTAAAGAAATTAAACAAAATTACAAAAATGGTCATAGCTGGCAACCCTTTCACGATTTTTGTACGAAATTCCTATGATATTTGGCTCACATTAAAATCTTTTTACTACATAAATTTCATTTTGATATCATGAGTGCATCGGAAGTTATAGGAAAAAAAAGCTTTATTTTGCTAAGCAAATTTGCTAAATTTAGGAGACAAAAATTACCATAGCTGGCAACCCTATTCTAATTTTTCAGCCAAATTTTCACCAACTGTTACCTTAAGTAAGATTCAAATACTGTGTGAATTTTGTTTAAATCTGATGCCTGAATCGGAAGTTATAGGCCAAAAAGCTGTTTTTTTTCTCAGTAATTTTTCAAGATGGCACCACTGCCACAGGGTTGCCCGCATTTCAAAATCATTCCTATCAGACTTGGTCCTAGTTAATACCAACATGTTCTGTAAATTTCATTATGATCAGATTATCCGGTCGTCAGTTCTCGTGAACAGAACTTTCGAGTGCTGAAAATAGAGGTAATTTAGTGATGGGTTACCGTTCTTGCGCGAATCGGAATTTCAAAAATTTCAAATTGATATGATGCACAAACGTTAAAATTTATCAATGATTTGAATTTTTTGTCAAAAATCAAAAATTTTTCAGGAGGTTCAATGATTTAAAGGATTGTGTTTCAAGAGCCTGCCGCAGCTACAGGGTTGCCCGCACTACCCTGGAAATTCATGTGTATTGAACTTTAGTCAACACCAATACGCTCAGGAAATTTCACGATGATCCAATGTTTCGATCAGATGTAATGACAAATCAAAATTTGAAAAAAAAATCCTTGCCTACTTTTAGGCACGCTGCACCCACACACGGCTCAAAATTTCCAATTCTTTACTATAAGCAAGCTTAGAACATAATAAGTTTTCATTCCCAATACTTTTTTTGAACAAAAATTCACGCTGCTTGGAAATATAGGAGTACCTCAAAATTCACTAAAACGCTCGCCGCCGCCAAAAGGTTTAGGATATCTGAATTTCAGCAAGTTTTGGACCTACCTACTAAATACATCTACGCTCTCCGAAAGTTTCATTTCAATCGAATCGGCCACTCCAGAGATTATCTCCCTTAATCATTTTGATGATATATATATATATATATATATATATATATATATATATATATATATATATATATATATATATATATATATATATATATATATAAAGAAATATGAATTTTCGGCGAAACGAGTTTAATACTACTTTTTTTCGAAAATTAGTAAAAAACCAAAATCTAACGGCACTCACCAGCACCGAACCGTCACCTCGGGCGTGATAGTCGACGTCTCTCCTGCCTGCGCTGTCTAGCCCTTTAAACTCGTAAGTTTCTTTTGCCGCTGATTAATAGCTGATCCCGTCTTCGCTCCAACTCAAAAAACACATTCCGCGAGTCCCTCGTTGCGTCGCTCCGTCTTCTTCCGTCCAATGACTCGCTTTACCATTCGCCTTACACTTTCCCGACTTCCGCTGCAAGGCCGAATTGCGTGTTCTCCTTCGTATCTGCAGTAATATATTAATTTTTCATTTAATTTAGTTCTGAGGATGCACTACTTCTTCACTTCAGGGCTCAACTTCGAATCCCACTTCAAATATCAGTATCGACAATTACCTGCAGTAATCAATTAATTTTTCATTTACTTTAGTTCTGACGATGCATTACTTCTTCACTTCAGGGCTCAACTTCGAATGCCCTCGACGGAAAATTTTCCTAGTGCCGCCGCTTCTGCCTAACTGCAAGGTATCTCGCTACTCCAGTTAGGAGCAACGATCTTGTCACTCCTGTGACCGTCCGGGATCCACACCATCAATCTGCTTTCCAATTTTTCACTTTCGACTCTCGACTCATCCAAGTTCGAGGTTTCGAGGGTAGTAGCCATCCGAACCGGTTCTTATCCAACTCTGTCAATCCATTCCACCACTAGAGGATATTTTCGCTTGGCTGCATTCCTCGGTTTAAAGGAAAATCCTCTTCTCGGATTCCGCCATAATCTTGGCGGCTTTTATTATTGCCGGATTAAATTAATTTGAAAATTACAGCTCGGTCCGGGCTCATTTTCTTTCATTAACGAACCCCAAACAGAAGAAAAACGCACAGAAAAATAAAATC
>CANBKX010000612.1:5000-22084 GCA_947369275.1 Nemotelus nigrinus | reverse complement strand
ATTTCAATGATTTTTAATCCTGAGTGTAAGTGCTTTGGAGCGAGACGCCAAACGGCCGAGCTGAAACTCTCATTTGCATTTTGCGTATGGCCACCCAAATATCTTTTGAGCAAATCACCACGGGATAAATCTTCAAATATTGGTTTAATATACTCTTGAACCTCTGTATGAAGTGGTGCAGGGTGTTGAATTAGTTTTGGATTTTCTCCAGATGCTTCAGCTTTCCGCTACTTGCACCAGCTGTCGGGACCCGGTGGACAGTCCTCATGCTTTGGATTGTCGTCCGTGAAGCACATATGAATATAAGTGGCCATTACAGCTTTTTTCATATTTTCGAGGCTGTTGACATAGCTAATCCGTAGTATAATGCCAACTTTGTTTAGAAGCGCTTCGGTTAGTTTACCACTTCCTCCAAGTTTTTGATCTTTTTTAATCTTTCGAAGACGACTACCCATCCTCTTCTGCACGTAGCCAATACACTCACTTTTTACCGCTTGAAAATCGTCTTCATACGGATTTACGTCAAGTATTCCCTTAAACGTTTTTGAGTCTCCATCTCCTATATAATTACCATATTTCACGCCGAACAATTCTTCTGATCTCAAAAACATCTCTTTGATTGATTCGACTTCCATTGCGCCCGAAGATCCCTGGTGATTCGCTTGACACACTGATATGTGTTCTTCATACCACTCACGATATTCTTCAGTATTTTTTTTATTCTTCCAGTAATTACACTCCGGACAATAGCTACTTTTTACTACTATATCTAAAACTTTACCAGAATAGTATCCGATGAGCGTGTTACGCGGTAACAAAGGCGGCGGGAGCTCGCGTGAGTGACGGACGCAACACCCAGGAAGTTTGAATTCAGAAACAAAAACAAAAAAACTCTAGCGCACCTGAACCGCTAGAAACACTAATGTTCGAAGAACAGTAGAAGAATCGTGCAGGTTTTGAGTGCATATTCCACCACATGAGCTGCTTATTACGGCCAAATTGTTTCAAATGCCACGTTTTACTTTGGTCTCAAGAATGCATTATAACTCATATGGTAGAAGGTTTCAGATATTACCACTGGCATGAATTTCAACGTTTTTGAGAGCAAAACATGGGTTAATTATATTCGTTATCAGTTGCTTATTTCACAAAATTTTGAAAGCAGCATCTCATATAACATCAATGAAGAAAATGCTCAGTGCCTGCAGCACTGTAACTGAAGTTGGTGTTTGGGGCTGCGATCCGAAAAATTTGCAGAACTTTGGGAATTGAAACATCGGTTATTTATTTGCATTGTAAATGTTTCCGGTATAATTTTATTGATACAAAAGTAGCACAACCGACTCGTGCTGGCAACTTTTCACCAGTATCAAAGCCAAGAATATATCACATCTGCTTCACGTTGTTATATTACATTCGAAGTTGTAGGAGTATGAAGAAATTTAGGATTACCTGCAACGAGTTTTTTCAAATAATCGAAAGCTTAATATTTGCTGTTTATTGTCACTACAATATCATTACCAATTGAAAATTCTACGATTAAACCGCTTAAGAAAGATATTGCAAACAAACACAAAACCAACAATAGCTGGCAGCCCTACTGTGGTTTTTCAACCAAATTTGGCCTGAATAATGTTTATAATAGGTTCCATAAATTGTATGAAATTCGTATTGATTTCATGACTGCACTGGAAGTTATAGGGCAAAATGTTTTATTTTCCTGAGAGAGTTTCAAAACCAAAGACACAAAAATTACCATAGCTAGCAGCACCAATCGAAATTTTCAACCATTTTTTCACTTCCAAATTTTTATTTTTTCAAATTTAAGACACCAAAATTATCATAGCTGGCAGCTCCAATCGAATTTTTCAACCAAATTTCAACCAAACGTGGTTTAAAATAAGATCCAGCTACTGTGTGAATTTCGTCATAATCGAACGATTCAATCAGAATGTATAGGGTTAAAAGCAGTTATCTATTTTAGTGATTTTTCAAGATGACACCACTGGCACAGAATCACCCGCATTTCAAAATCACTTCTATCAGACCTGGTCCTATTCAAGACCAATTCATGCTGCAACAATGGTACTAGTCACTTACCTGACTCTGGCTTGTCCGCCGTCAATAAATCGCCGCGATGATCCCCGCTAACGCCACGCCCGGGCGATTCTTCCAGAAACCAAATTGGCCACCGGAGCTGCGGAATCGCAGATATTTATCAATTCGCCACGACGTTTTGGTTGCTGGTTGTTCCCGATGTAAATAAACCGCTGACAGTGACGTTCAAAATGTCACCATGGAAATCGTTTCACAATGTCATACCTGAGTCCCACACTGCCCGAAAGCTGTGGTGGAACAGTCACCATGGTGAATCTCGCAACCCACCATAGGTTGGTGCCTCGGGTGCCACAAGCGAAGCGAACATTGCACCTGAACAACGGGAGCTTACGGAAAACCGTTCAGGAGTAGCGAACGTTGAGGAGAAAGATCGCGCCAAAGTTCTTTCTAACACGAGACAGCAAAGCATACAGAAGTGTGGAAGAAGTATTGGGTAAAGTCTACGTTTTTACTAATGTTCGAAGAAGAACATTAGTATTCAAATCACTTTGGCCAAAAATTCATATTTCTATATATATATATATATATATATATATATATATATATATATATATATATATATATATATATATATATATATATATATATATATATATATATATATATATATATATATATATATATATATATATATATATATATATATATATATATATATATATATATATATATATATATATATATATATATATATATATATATATATATATATATTTATTTATTTATTTATTTATTTACCAAACAAGGCAACATAACAACAAGAAAACATAGTATAAATCTTAAATACAATTAATCTTAAATATATAATACAAATTGTCCGTAAAAAAGATACAATACATCACAAATTTTGTACCAGTTATTCTACATTATTTTAATTAAATTTAGGCTAGTAACGATGGAAGTTAAGCGGGTTCGGATGTGGAAAGGGCTTTGGACAAGTTATTTTTGAAGATTGATTTAGTAATCCCCGAAGAGTAGTGGCTGCTTATAGAATTGAATATCCTACAGCACCTATTAATGGGCTCATTATATGCATAGGTAGTGTGATGACTGAATTCATTGAGCAGATTTGCATATCTGGTGCGTCTTGGTCGGTTATTGAAAGTAATTTTACTAGTGAGATCTTCAATGATTACCGCACCACTAATAATATCAAATGTAAGGCAAGCGATGAGTAGAGTTCTTCTAGAAGAAAGAGACATTAAATTTAGAAGACTCAGTCTGAATTTGTAAGATGGCAGATGTTGAAAATCTCGTGGGTCATAGAGATTTCTCAAAGCGAAAAGTACAAATTGTTTCTGAACAGACTCAACTCTATCGCTATGTAGCTCGAAAGCAGGGTTCCATATAATGCACGCATATTCTAATAAAGGACGCACTAAGGTGGTATATAATGATTTGGTAACCCATATATTTTTAAACTCTTTAGCGCGTCTCTTTATGAATCCAAGCTGTTTATTAGCTCTGGCAAGGATTTTGTCATAGTGCAAATTGAAGCGCATCTTGTTATCCAATACTACGCCAAGGTCTATAATATGATCGACCCTATTCAATTTGAAGTCGTTAAGGTAGTAGGAATACATCGTGGTTGCATGCCTACGAGAAAAACTTATCACATGGCACTTATTGATGTTAAGATTGAGATTATTCACATCGCACCACTGTTCGAGGGATTGAAGCTTGGATTGTAGAAAGGTTGCATTAGACTGCGAGTTTATGATGTGATAGATTTTTAAGTCGTCTGCATAGAAGAGATGCGGTATACCAAGCAGTATCTCAGACACATCAGAAATGAAGATGTTGAAAAGCAGGGGGCCTAAATGACTGCCTTGTGGTACTCCAGAAGATGCCAAAACTTTTTTGGATAAGTGGCCTTGAAATTTTACGAATTGGGTTCGATCGCGGAGGTAAGATTGGACCCAGTTAAGAAGAGAACCGGAAATACCAAAGTTGCGAAGTTTTTGAACCAGAGTTTGATGGTCAACTCGGTCGAAAGCCTTACTAAAGTCCGTATAGACCGCGTCAATTTGGTTCCCTTTTTCCATTTCACAGAGCACAGTAGAAACCAGTATCATGAGGTTGGTGGAAGTCGATCTACCCCTACGAAATCCATGTTGTTCCTCATTAAGAAGGGGGTCGATAATGCGAGTAAGATTATCACAAACTAACTTCTCGAAGAGTTTGGGGATAACAGATAAGATAGCAATTCCTCGATAGTTATCGACTGAACGTTTATCACCACTTTTGAAAATAGGTGTGAGGTATGAGGATTTCCAGAAAGACGGGAAGACACCAAGAGACAGAGATTTATTGAAAACCATGTGCAAAGGGGTGATTAATTGGTCTGCACATTGGAACACGAAGAAAGGAGATACTAGGTCCGGGCCAGGTCCTTTGCCAATCTTTAGTTGCTGAATAGCATTAGTAATAGCCTGCCGTGTAAGGACAAACCCATCGATAAGAAATCTGGCAGCGTGTCTAGTAGTGAAAGTAGGGATCTTCGGAGAGCAGTAAGTGTTTTGAAAATGGTCGGCGAATAAGCTACAAATGACTTGTGGACAAGAAGAAACCGTGTTACCACGAAACATAGAACAAGGATAGCCAGTGGTTTTACGTTTTAAATTGATGAAATCAAAGAACTTTTTCGGGTCAGTGAGAATTTTTTCCCCCATTGAATTAACATAGAGCTCATACGCCTCGCGAGATTTGATGGAAAATTCTTTGGATAGCTCATCATATAATCTTATTTGATCCTCCTGGAGAGAGCCTCCATTTTTGATTACTTTATATAATTTGTTTCTATGGTTTCTGAGCCGCCTTAAATCATTGTCAAGCCAAGGTTCGGAGAGTTTTTTCTTCTTCTTCAGCTTTGGTACAAATTTGTGGATGGCGTTAAAGATTATTTTGTAAAAAGAAGACAACATTTCGTCTAAATCTGATGCCGATAGAGCACTTGTCCAGTCAATTGTGTCCAAATAGTTTTTAATGCTTAAGTAGTCAGCATTTAGAAAATCAAATACAATTTCATTATTGTATGACTGGGTGAAAGAAATATCTGTAGTGGATAGTTCAATTGTAAAAGCGGAGTGATGCAGGGTGTTAGAGAAAAGATTCTCGGCGTCAATAGTTGGACTAACCACCACTTCGTCATAAAAATCAGAGAAGATAAGGTCTAACCAATTGCCATTTTGGTTAGGGATAGGGATAATTTGTTGTAAATCATTGCCATAAAACGTACTTATGAGGTTAAAGTCAATTGAATCACTAAGGTTAATTGGAAGAAGGCGGTTATCATTTTCGTCAGGAATAAAACTGATTTTCGGACGATTAAAATCACCAAAAACAATTATTTTGTCTTCTTCGTGCAAGGAAGCTGTTACGGAAGATATCACGTCGCATACGTCGTTGTAAGTAGTTTCATCGGAGTGAGGGGGGACATAAAAAATACCAATGTAGAGGTAATGCTTATCGAATAAAACTCTGACGAATTTATGTTCGAAAGATTTATGAGAACTGGTCGCAACGAGTTCGCTGGGGAGGGTATTGTGAATTGCAATAAGAACACCACCACCTTTTGAAACGCCTGTAAAAAGGTAGTCGCAATCAGCTCTATAGATGGTCCAATTACTGTCAAGAATTTTTTCGTTAGCGTGTGAGTCGTTCAACCACGTTTCGGCGATCGTTAATATATTAAAATGGCAAGATTTCGCGTCAATAAAAAGTTTATTTAATTTGCTTCTCATACCACCGCAATTGTGGTAAAGAAACCTTGGGTAACTAAAAGTAGCTTTCATGTTAGGAGAAATATTTTTTCTGGTCATCGCGAGATTTTTGTAAGAGCGAAATATGTTTAGAATTAACATAAGAGCGATAAGTCAAAAGATCACGTTTAACCTGATCCGGAGACATTCCGAGTTCTTCGTGGTAGCGGTTAAAAATAAGGCGTAAAGAGTCAAGGTCGGTGGGAAGACCCTCCTGTTGAATCATAACTTTAAGGTTAGTCTTCGTTTTCCCTTCGAAGCAAGTGGCATCATGTGCATCATGCATGTATGCCAGAAAAAGTCGGACATTGTCATAAATTTTATGATCTCTGAAACGAGACAAGAGTTACCTGCCCTCTAATTCTTCATTAGAGTTTATGGTAAGCTTTACAACAGGAGGAACAAGTGGGTCGAGAAATTTTGGTGAAGATTGGAGACTGACAGGAGTTTCTGGTATAATGATTGAGCCAGATTGCGATGGTATCAGATCCTCTCCACGGACAAAATTAGAATATTTGGATGGCGGCCTGCCTTCAGGAGCGCTTGCTTGCATTAACCCTCCATTGGGTGCGGAATCCACTGTTTGTAAAGAATTAGTCGGCTGCACACTGATAGAGGATTGATTTTCTGTTGAAACAGTAGAAGGTAACGCCTTAGCCTCACTGTTTTTAGTGTGGTTATTTGAATTCGGAGGCGATTTAAAAGATAGTGAAGCTTGGGGAAGTAAAGGAGAGTGATTACGGGAGCTACAAATGGGAGAATAGCCTAAATACGTACTATTTTTTTGGCGATTATATTTTTGAGTTGGTTGTTTGGGAGCTCGTTTGTTGCATCTGTCAATCCAATGGCTGAATTTCATTCCATTCCAGGTATAGCTGTCAACTCCATTTCGCTCATGGTTACAAAACATCCATCCATATTGACCAGGTACTGATAGTTTGAAGCATGTGTAGGATTTTTGCTTTTTACCACGTATACGGGCGGTTAATGCAGCGCATTTGCAATTATCGATACCCAATTCCTTCTTCAAGATTTTTGAAAGCCAGGTTGCGTCAGCGAAAATAGGGGCTCCTTTCACAAAAAAGCTTTTGGTTGAAGATTTGCCTAAAGCAACAGCACTATCAACTAGCTTGAAAATTGCACTGGAAGTATTAGATGAATATATATATATATATATATATATATATATATATATAATATATATATATATATATATATATATATATATATATATATATATATATATATATATATATGTATATATATATATATATATCATCATATATATATATATATCATCATATATATATATATATATATATATATATATATATATATATATATATATATATATATATATATATATATATATATATATATATATAATCAAAAAATTTCAGTGAACAAATCTCAGGAACGCGCCATACGATTGAACTGAAATTTTCAGGACACATTGGTGTATATAAAGAATAGTGCCAAGTCTCAGAAAAAATTAATAATCTTTAACCCTTTGGCGCCGGCGGCCATTTTAGTGATATTTTTATTATACCTATTATTCCGTACACAAATAATTTTTGCAAAAATAAAGTTGACCAAATAAATTACGGACGTGTTTTACATGTGAATCGGATAATGTTTTGGAATTTTTTAACTCCATGTGTGCGCTGGGTGCCTAAAAAGAGAACGGAAAAATTTGAAAATTTTTAAATTGCGATAACTTTTGACAAAGCTATCCAATCATTTCGGACATATTGGTATTATTTAGTTGTAGATTCGTGTAGCTTTTACTGAGCGTGCTGGCAGCCCTGTAGCTAGGGCAGGTACTGAAAGTGAAAACCTCCAAATCATCGTCTCTCTTGAAAAAATGCCGTTTCTTCAAAAAAAAGCCACTCATATGTAAATCTCATGCTTTGTTTACATAGACAAAAAAAAATTTGATATGGTTTAACGGGCACGCCTGGTAACCCTTGCCCAATTTACCTATATTTTTAGCATCAAAAACTTCTTTTCACGGAAACTCACGATCCAATGAGCAGAATTAATTGAAATTTGCAGCATGAATTGGTCTTAAATAGGACCAGGTACGATAGAAGTGATTTTGAAATGCGGGTGATTCTGTGCCAGTGGTGTCATCTTGAAAAATCACTAAAAGAGATAACTGCTTTTAACCCTATACATTCTGATTGAATCGTTCGATTTTAACGAAATTTACACAGTAGCTGGATCTTATTTTAAGCCACGTTTGGTAGAAATTTGGTTGAAAAATTCGGTTGGAGCTGCCAGCTATGATAATTTTGGTGTCTTAAATTTGAAAAAATAAAAATTTGGAAGTGAAAACATTCAAACCATCGAATATCCTAAAAACTGTCCGTTTCTTACAATAAAACCAATCTGTATACAAGTCTTATGCTTTATCTACACGTTCAAAGTAAAACTTTGGAAATTTCATGTCGGACAAGAACGGTAACCCTATTCCAGTCAACCTATATTTTTAGCATCAAAAACTTCTGTTCACGGGAACTCACGAATCAATAATCAGATACCATTGAAATTTACAGAAAGCATTGAACTTTAGTAGGACCAGGTCTGGACTTAAGTAGGACCAGGTCTGGGCAACTCTGTACCAGTGGTGCCATCTTGAAAAGTTACAAAGAAAAAAAACTGTTTTTTGCCCTATGAAATGTGAATAAGTAACCAGATTTTCATGAAATTGACACAGTAGCTGAACCTTACTCTAAACTCTGTTTGATATTAATTTGCTTGAAAATTCGATTGGTGCTGCCAGCTATGGTAATTTTTGTGTCTTTGGTTTTGAAAATTCTCTCAGGAAAATAAAACATTTTGCCCTATAACTTCCAGTGTAGTCATGAAATCAATACGAATTTCATACATTTTATGGGACCTATTATGAACATTATTCAGGCCAAATTTGGTTGAAAAGCCACAGTAAGGTTGCCAGCTATTGTTGGTTTTATGTTTGTTTGCAATATCTTTATTCAGCGGTTTAATCATAGAATTTTCAATTGGTAATAATATTGTAGTGCCAATAAACAGCAAATATTAGGCTTTCGATTATTTGAAAAAACTCGTTGCAGGTAACCCTAAATTTCTTCATACTCCTATAACTTCGAATGTATGTAATATAACAACGTGAAGCAGATATGATATATTCTTGGCTTTGATACTGGCGAAAAGTTGCCAGCACGAGTCGGTTGTGCTACTTTTGTATCAATAAAATTATACCGGAAACATTTACAATGCAAATAAATAACCGATGTTTCAATTCCCAAAGTTCTGCAAATTTTTCGGATCGCAGCCCCAAATACCAACTTCAGTTACAGTGCTGCAGGCACTGAGCATTTTCTTCATTGATGTTATATGAGATGCTGCTTTCAAAATTTTGTGAAATAAGCAACTGATAACGAATATAATTAACCCGTGTTTTGCTCTCATAAACGTTGAAACTCATGCCAGTGGTAATATCTGAAACCTTCTACCATATGAGTTATAATGCATTCTTGAGACCAAAGTAAAACGTGGCATTTGAAACAATTTGGCCGTAATAACCAGCTCATGTGGTGGAATATGCACTCAAAACCTGCACGATTCTTCTACTGTTCTTCGAACATTAGTGTTTCTAGCGGTTCAGGTGCGCTAGAGTTTTTTTTTAAATATTCAGGTGCGTTTCGGTAAAATCAAGAAAGTTCTTTTTCGCTGGCTTTCTAACACGAGACAGCAAAGCATACAGAAGTGTGGAAGAAGTATTGGGTAAAGTCTACGTTTTTTTAAATATTCAGGTGCATGGCCATAAGGTGCGTGGAGACGGTGCAGAGCCGAGTTTTTCTTCTACCAGTGGCAGCGAAGCTCCCAAATACACGTTGAGACGAATGCAAGAAATATTCAGGCGCTTTTCGAGGTGTGGCAGTTAAACATACATCGGTGCGAAGCGGACTTTTGGATAAAAAGGGGATCCACGCGAGACTAACGACGACGGGGCTGATCGAGTGCGGGTGAGTCAACACTCTCGAACTTTCGGCGGATTTTCAAAAAAGTCAGTCATTTAGATAACATCTAAAATTCTTGTTGAGCAATTTTTCTGGCGGAAAACGAAAAGCTAGACAACCAACGTGCAACGTACGGTCGGTCGCCAGCCGAATAGGGGGAAAAACATGTAGTATACGCAAATATACACGTGCCGCAACTGTTCGGTCTGGTGAAAGTGTGATCCATAACCTCCTCGCGGTGGCCGCCGGTAACAATCCCCCGGAAGGAAGGATCAGGCTAGTCCCTTCTAAGTAAGGTTGGTGAGAGATTTCTCTCCCGTAAAAAATTTTTGGTTCTGCCGCACGCCCGTACAGCAGCCAGCTATATGCGCGGTGTAAACGGAGGCCTCGCCCGTAACCGGCAGAGGGGTGCCCTTGTTTCTCTCCGCAGGGGTGACACGGAGGCCTGGGGACAGGTCTGGGCTGGTGACTGAGGTGAAGGTTCACCTGCGGGGTTCTGAATCCAACACTTCACTTTGCCCGGTTCTGGAACCTGGCGAACCGCGCTCTACAGAGTAGCGAACTGTTAGACTAGGGGAGACACCTTGGTTGCCTCGGCAGCAAGGAGCGCAGGTTCAGCGTACTGTGAAAGCCTACGGAACCCTTGGATGGTCGTGAGGGAGTCTGCCTCGCGATCCAAAGAGGAGGAAGGACGGTCGGAGCAATTCGTTGTTCCTATGGGGGCGGGGTGTAGCGGGAAGCAAAATGCTGGCAATTGCCTCGGCTGTGGTCCGAGAACGCAAAACCCAAACCTGAAACATTGAATAAACAATATCTATGGATCCTACCAAAGACATAAATAAGAAAATTGAACTTCCCGCCAGTACTACTGGAGGGAAGTCACCAGATAACGACCCCTTCAAAAGGAGTTCAAAGGTGACACGATCACCAACGTCGGGAAGCGAAACGGCTCAGGGTCAGACGATCGAAAGATTGCGGGCCCTGAAGCTAGATGGGGAACCCGCCGCGGGATCTACTGTGAGTCCAATGGACGTAGCGGTACCCGTCAGCAGAGCAGCTACTCAGCAGTCTGGCGGCGGGTCTGGAGATTCACTGGCCAGCACAACGGAAGCGGCGGTTGAGTTGGCTTCTAGCAAAGCTGTGACCAAGAACGGAGGCGGCAAGCTGAAAGGCTTGCAGGTCACCGGGAACGAAGCGGCGGCTAAGCCACTCAGCAGAGCTGTAACCAAGACTGGAGGTGGTGCCTCCAAAGATCTGCAGTCGATCGGGAGTCCGCGGATCAAGTACGGGCCAACAACGGGCTGATTCACTTCGGTCTGAAGAGGATCACCTTGAAAGTTGGAGCGGAGAAGGTGACTGAGGGAAGCCGAAGTGCGAGTGGTCCAAGCAAATCTGCACCGCAGTAGAGGGGCGACGGCCAATCTGCTTCGGCATCTCAGTCGCGGGCACGCTGACATCGCACTGATACAGGAGCCGCTTCTGTACAAGAATGTGGCTTGTGGATTCGGCACCAGCCTCAGTGTGTTCCAGCTAAAAGGAAGGGACAAGACAAGGACTTGTATTGTCGCCAAAAAAGAGGTGAAAGCAATCTTGATTCCGCAGCTTTGTGATGGGGATACAACCACAGTGTGTGTGGAGTGGGGGATCGCTGGTAGCGGCACGAAGCGGTGCCTGTTGTCGGCGGTCTATCTACCATACGACATGGATCCCATCACGCCCGGACTGAGAAGATTGGCAGTAGCGGCTATGACAAAGAAGGCTGTTATCGGCTGTGACGCAAATGCTCACCACGAAATATGGGGAAGCACCAACATAAACGAGAGAGGTAGGAGTTTGCTAGAATTTCTAACGTCAACCAACCTCAACATCCTCAACATGGGTAACAAACCTACATTTATAACTAAGAACAAGGCTGAGGTAATTGATATTACCCTGGCAACTCCAAGCATAATGATAAGTGTCCGCAGCTGGCAGGTTTATAACCTGCCATCGCTCTCGGACCACCAGTGGCTATGCTGGAATATTGGTTGTTCTGTTATTTCACCTAAAAAAGTACGGAACCCGAGAACAGCACAATGGGAAGTTTACTCAAGGAAAACAAATAGACACCTCAGAGCACTAGACGATCTGGAACTGACGAGTCCAGGACGGCTTAACGAGCAGGTGAACCGATTAACGGGAATCCTAGTGTCAGATTTCAAAGACGTGTGTCCGGAAAAGCCCGTAAGGAAGAACGCTACCTTGTGGTGGAATGGCGAACTCACAGAGGCTAGAGGTCGCACACGAAGGGCGTTTAACACCGCAAGGCGTTCCGGAAACGTGTCTGACTGGGATTGTTACAAGCAAGAGCTGTCGCTTTTCAAAAAGAAGATTAGACAAGCCAAGCGCGACTCATGGAGGGAATTCTGTGAGAACATTGAAGGAGGTACAGAGGCTGCCAGAATCAGGAAGGTCCTAAGCGTAGCCCCCGGCGTACCTACGCTTTTGCGAAGGGAAAACGGGGATTGGGTGGAGGACCCGAAAGAGTGCCTGGACTTGCTACTGGAAACTCACTTTCCAGAATCAGCCTGCGTGACACCGCGTAGTGACGTACTTCGAGGAACCCACCGGGCGTCTGAGCGGCTGATCAAGGAAGTAGTGGACGAGGTCAAGATTGAATGGGCTATTGGCACATTTCGACCTTACAAAGCTACAGGGATTGATGAGATATCACCTATCATGCTTCAAAAAGCAGATAAGGCCACCATTCCCATTCTGCAGCGTATTTTTACCGCATGCCTCCGCCTCGGGGTAGTACCCGAGCAATGGACAAAAGCTAGAGTGGTCTTCATTCCGAAACCTGTTAGGTTGAATCATCATTACGTGAAGGACTTTAGACCAATCAGCTTAACATCGTTTCTGCTCAAAACACTAGAGAGGCTTGTTGATCTGCACATCAAAAGCTTGATTGATGTCGCGAGACTTTGTGTTGATCAACACGCGTATCTAGCGGGCAGATCAGTAGATACGGCATTACACAAAGTTGTCGGTACAATAGAAAAATCCCTACGACAGAAGGAATTCACGTTGGCAGCCTTCTTAGACATTGAGGGGGCCTTCAATAATGTCACTGTCGCGAGTATCATTGATGCCTTGGTTCGATATGGAGTGGATAAAACCCTGGCGACCTGGGCATCTGACTTGCTCAAGAGCAGGCGGATTGAGGCAACCTTTTTGGAGGCCAAAGCGGAAAGAATAGTCGGAACCAGAACACCACTAGGGGGGGATTATATCTCACCTTTTCTGGATCCTGACTGTCAACGAAATACTAAAGAAGTTAAGGGCCAGTGGCTTTGAGGTGGTGGCGTATGCCGATGACATTGTGGTACTTGTGAGGGGTGCGTTCCCACAAACTTTGTCGGACCTTATGCAATCGGCGCTGGACCATATTCAAATCTGGGCCAGAAAAGTCGGTCTTAGGGCAAACCCGACAAAAACCGAACTTATGCTCTTCACAAAGAAACACAGGGTACCGGCTATTGCCACGCCTAACCTCAACGGAATAACATTGGAGCTTGCTGATAGTGTTAAATATTTGGGCCTTATACTAGACAGGAAACTGAACTGGGGGACTAACGTGAAGCACAGAATTAGTAAGGCCCGCGCAGCACTTTTCACTTGCCGGTCCGCCTACTCCAATACCTGGGGTCTTAAACCTAGGGCGGCCTATTACATATTCACATGTGTAGTCAGGCCGATTTTGGTGTATGGAGCGGTCGTGTGGTGGAAAGCAGCGGAGAGTAAAACTAATATCAAGGAGCTAACAACACTGCAAAGATTAGTTTGCATATGTGTTACGGGCGCTTTAAGAACCGCCCCAACGAATGGGTTGGAAATGATTTTGGGACTCATGCCCCTAGATCGATTCATCTTTAGAAGCGCAAGCTTAGTGGCGATACGCGCTAAAAGTTCTGGCATGTGGAACGATTCATATCAGTGGGGCCACAGCGGTATTCTTATAGAATGCCGCAAAAGATTTGGACTCGTTGCAGAAGACACGGACCACATGAGCAAAATAATACATCTTGGCAGGAATTTCCAGGTCAAGATACCCACAAGAACAGACTGGAAGAAAAAGGAAGCTACCACCGATAGGGGCGCCTGGATTTACACGGACGGGTCAAAGACGGACACAGGAGTTGGCTCGGGCGTATTTTCTACGGATTTGAGCCTTAACCTGTGGTGTAGGCTGTCAGACCATGCTACCGTCTTTCAGTCTGAATTACATGCTATACGCATGGCAGTTGAGTCCATTAGTGGAACATCAACCAGACCAATGACCATTTGTGTCGACAGTAGGGCGGCCATTCTCGCTCTTGCGTCTTACAGATGTTCTTCAAAAACTGTTTACGCTTGCAGAGTGGCTCTCAATGATAAGGCAAGGCATATTCCTATCCGGATTATGTGGGTGCCAGGGCAAAGTGGGATCATAGGCAACGAAAAAGCTGATGAATTGGCGAGGAAAGGTTCAGGAGCTAGCAACTGCCCCTGCATCACTGTACCTCGGTCAATCGCGGACGCCACAAACAAACTTGATGCCGCCATATGGGCCAAACTTAAGTCCGAATGGGAAAACAGGCTGGACTGCAGGGTGGCCAGGACATTATGGCCATCACCTGAGCCAAGCAAAAGCAGGAAACTGCTCAAGCTCAGCAGGAACTGCTTGAGAACCACGGTCGGCTTGCTCACAGGGCACTGCCTTACCGCATCTCATGCGAAGAAAATGGGACTGACATCCAGCAGTTTATGCAAGAGGTGCGAGATGGAAGAGGACACCATCGAGCATACTCTCTGCGATTGTCTGGCCCTAAATAATAAACGCCTCAAAATTTTTGGTGCATACCACTTTCAAGGGTTAGCAGAGGTGGCCGGTACCGTCACGCTGAGTCAGCTGATCCAGTTTGGCGAAGCGGTCACTTGGCAGCTCTAAAAAGCCAGCGGAGGGTGGCAAATGGGCCCAAACTGGTGGCCTAATGCAAGCCGCGTTTCCCGGCAGCCCTCTTTACTAACCTAACCTAACCTAACGTGCAAATAGTTATAAGATTAGTATAGGGAGAAGTATTACTGGTATTAGTTTCTATGTACATCGACATTGTGTTAAAAATTGAGTGGTGGCCGCGTAGCGTAAATTCCATTAAGAAACTAGATAGTATAATAGCTTGCTAAGCAGTTTAATTTGTTTTCGGCAATAAAAGTAATTTGATGTTGAAGTGAATTCATGTTGTCCCGGGATTAAAAGTTGAATTAGAACAAAGTGAATTTCAGACTCGGCAGACCCCAGCATCGGGGTAGTGATAGAACGTGAATCCCGAATCAACCTTTCGTGAACTCAGGAATAGAAGAGATATAGCGGAACGGGTTTTCTTTCAAATTCGAGCTAGATAGTCGGGATTCCAGATTATATTTGTGGCGATTCGAGTTCGCACTCCGATTTGCGGGTGAAAGATTAGTAGATAACATTGCTAGCGTTTCGAGCTCGCACAGTGATTTACGTGTGTTAGAGGTTCAGATTTTATTTGTGACGATTCGAGCTTGCGCGGGTTGAGGCGCCCAACCGAGCTAAACCGAGATTCTGGGGAAGCCAAACCTCACTCAACGGCTCCAGGTCCATTCTAAGGGTGAGTGAGTGGCGCCCACGCCCACTTCCATTGGGCTATACCGGGACCTACACCGACCCACCCGGATCTCGTCCTCCCGAAGGCAGGGGAGGTAACAAGTGGCGCCCAACGTGGGGCCTTAAAGGCGCGAAAGGGGTGCAAACTGTGGCCTTAAAGGTTGCCCAAAATTATTGGGTAGAGTAGTAAGTGAAAGTGCGGGAAGTAAGTTAGTGAAATACGGGAGACAGTTGGATCCTTAGGACACGTAATCGTTGAGGATAGTTCAGCCCAGCAAAGTTCCAGAGTCGATCAGTGGAAAGCCGCCAACTGAGGTTGACGACTGTGGAAAGGGGGCATCCTGATAAGCGACGGAGGCCGCGGTGAACCCTCAATTTGTACAACAAGAATCGAGAACGGATACTTGGAATCAAAAATTGAATTTTGAATTGTATATATAAACGAAAATTAAAATAAATATCATTGCTTAGTAAACACTCAGACTTCTTTATTCTCCTTAGTAATTAGTGAAAATATAATAGTATAATAGTTGAATTTGACAAATAATTGGGTGTAGAGCTGCAGCAGAAACGGAATGTCGACCACAGCCAAAATCTTAATTGACCGGCTCAGCAAGGATGAGCTGAAAATCAGGGGACAGCCGACCGGGACCGTGGAATCCATGCGAAAAACGCTGCACGTGGAGCTGCGAGCAGAAGCCTCGATGGATGCATCTTTGATTTCTGTTAACACTATTTTCGATTTAACACTATTTCGTACTCGCGAGATTATATACTCGTTTTTATATTTACCGGGACAGTCGCGAAAACGATATCGGTGATGGATTTCTGGGGAAATCCTTTTCGGGTAAAGGGAGAGTTGTTACGTGGTAACAAAGGCGGCAGGAACTCGCGTGAATGACGGACGCAACACCCGAGAAGTTTGAATTCAAAAAAAAAAAAAACAAAAAAAAAAACTCTAGCGCACCTGAACCGCTAGAAACACTAATGTTCGAAAAACAGTAGATGAATCGTGCAGGTTTTGAGTGCATATTCCACCACATGTGCTGCTTATTACGGCCAAACTGTTTCAAATGCCACGTTTTACTTTCGTCTTAAGAATGCATTATAACTCATATGGTGGAAGGTTTCAGATATTACCACTGCCATGAATTTCAACGTTTATGAGAGCAAAACACGGGTTAATTATATTCGTTATCAGTTACTTATTTCACATAGTTTTGAAAGCAGCATCTCATATAACATCAATGAAGAAAATGCTCAGTGCCTGCAGCACTGTAACTGAAGTTGGTGTTTGAGGCTGCGATCCGAAAAATTTGCAGAACTTTGCGAATTGTAACATCGGTTATTTATTTTCATTGTAAATGTTTCCGGTATGTATACTAACTGTAAGCATTTATTGATACAAAAGTAGCACAACCGACTCGTGCTGGCAACCTTTCGCTAGTATCAAAGCCAAGAATATATCAAATCTGCTTCACGTTGTTTAATTACATTCGAAGTTAAAGGAGTATAAAGAAATTTAGGGTTACCTGCAGCGAGTTTTTT